>MJUT01048260.1:1265771-1280597 GCA_002080005.1 Gigantidas platifrons
GACGACACAGCCTTCGATTGATCCTAATGTACAAGGTGGTTGAGGGGTTGGTACCGGCACTGCCAACATCTCAATTTGTGAACTTTACCAGACCAAAGAGGAATATCAAAACTAGAACTTATAGTGACCATATCACCAGTAACATCCTAGAAAAGCGTGTGTGCCACAACACGAAGGGATTATCAATTCCAGACAGTAGAACACCTCAAGACCGCCCTAGGGAACCACCGACAATAAGACCGTCGGCGCTTTCTCTACCGTTGTATAAAAGCCAGAATTGGATACTACAACGTAACATATACAGATACAGATACAGAAACTTTTATTTGACTACGATCGACTTCCCTACCTATTAATGTCCGATCAGACTGAAACACGCACTAACCACAACATACATGAAAGTGTTAACAAAAGAAATGTAATTTTCAGTCTGTACTAGGAGTAAACCCAAAAAATAATTTGGGTAAAAAACAAATAAAATCCAAATGCAAGTTAAAACAAGATAAAAATGTAATGTTTCAAATCAAACATTATTGTACCAGTAAGTCTTTTCTGGTACATAATTTCTGTTACTAAAGATACATTGCTATAACTAAATATTGTGACATGCTTAATTGATGCCAAAAATATAGTGACTCATGCTGATGATAGTGACAGTGAATTTGGATGTGAAATTCATTAATACAATTTATTGCTTATGGAAACATTTTCTGGAATTGAATCAACAAAATAGTTTTTTTTTGTTATGAAATAATTCCTACTTTAGTTAAGTACAGTTCCTTTTAATCTTTTTTACTAAATATTTGCTCAATCAATCTCAATGGACATTAGCAACAATAATTGAAGATTATGCAGTAAAAGATAGAACAAGAAATAAAGTAATTTTAGCCCCATGAAATGCTCAGAATGCAGGATTTTACACCATTTAAGCGTCAGGGGTCCTAGACCGCCCCCAAACACCCGCCTGATTTTTCTGCCACCTATTCTGAAAATTTTGCCACCTATTCAAAATTTTACAGACAACACTGATGTAAATTTCGTTGTGTAAGCAAGAAGTTGCCTATTGAAGCTGGTAGATTTTTTAATATAGATAGGTCGGAGAGATGTTGTAATTTATGTAATGTTAATGAACTTGGTGATGATTTCCATTATTTGTTCAAATGTAGTTTCTTTAAAGGTGAAAGAGCAAAGTTTTTGCCAAAACATTTGATTGTGCAACTAAATATGATTTCTTTAGAAGAGTTGATGTGTACTACTGACTTGTATATGCTCACCGGTCTACCAAAATTTTGTAAAATTGTTATGAAAGCTTTCAATACCTAATGCATGTACATATTCCTATATATTACATGTTCATCAACCACTTGATACTTCCTAAAATTCTAAATAATCAGTCATATTATATATTACATATCATATCATAACGTTATCATGCATGTTGTAAATATGTTCACACTTTGTTTTACTTGTATTTGTTAATTGTACTAACATACCCCATGCTGGGGGCTTTAGTGAAATGAAAAATGTCAAATGTCAAATGTCATTGAGGAAGAAAGGGGGATAATTTAGACTTTTATTTTTCTCATTTAGGAAGAAAGGGAGATAATTTAGACTAACCATTTTATTTTTGTTCACTAGGAATAAAGGGAGATAATTTAGACTGTAACCATTTTATTTTCCTCATTTAGGAAGACCTGAGAAGTTACCAGATGTATGTTATTCCTGGTGGGTGTTAGCTTCTCTTAAAATTATAGGAAAAATTCACTGGATTGACAAGGTAATATTAACAGGAAAGTCTAAAGGGTTCTTACATGAGGACATATCAGAGATTGAGATATCTTACATGAGAACATATCAGAGATTGAGATATCTTACATGAGAACATATCAAAGATTGAGATATCTTACATGAGAACATATCAAAGATTGAGATATCTTACATGAGAACATATCAAAGATTGAGACATCTTATATGAGTGAAATAATTTCTCATTATTGAAGACTCTACTTTGACTGTGAAATGTAGAACAGCAATAAAAGCACTGTTCCTTTACTTTATATGTCTAAGTGAACTGTTGGAGTCTCTCGTCTTCATTGACATCAATATCCTTTCTTACTGATATATTTATCACTACATATAATGAAGGTAATTACCTCCCTTTGACCAATGTCAAATAACTCTTTAAGTTTTTATCACTGTTATGGTAACATTTAAAGATACTGTCAATATATTTTATTATGAAATACATTTAAAATACTGCCAAGACATGGATGTATATCAATAAATCGACAATTTGCTTCAAAAATTGAAAGCAATTTTGCGGGGAAAAGCGAGTGTAGCTTGTCTTACCCAGAAGCCTGGGTAAGATAGAAAAATATTTTTCACCTAAATTAACGGACGATTTAAGAACCATTTACTTGTAACAATAACACATGTACATGAAACAGTAATTAAAACAATGAATATGTTGAACTGTCTCATATTGCCAGGGTATGTATTGCCAGTGTGTGAAACTAAATTTTGTGGTATCATAGACCAATGTCTATTTTACATAGACCTCACTGTAAATTATATACAAAATTTTGAATTTTTGACATAGACCAGCTTGATTTTACATAGACATTGTCTATAGGTCTACCGCTAATTTCGCACACTGTATTGGGTATGCATGTAAATTACACAACTGTCTAGTTTGCTCTATTATCATATGAATATTTACGACTGTTCAATTTAAGCATACTTGCCAACGAAAACATTGGTTGGTGTTATAATTCTAACATGCTTTCTTTACCTTGAATTGATTGTCTCTATCGATCTTTCTTGTTTTAAGGAGCCCCATATTTAATTTCAATGTGTTGTAATATTTGTTTAACAGAGTAAATTAAAGAGACTGGACGGTGTATTGTCTTTATATGTCTGTGTTGGTTTAAGATCCATATTTAATTTCAATGTGTTGTATTTAACAGGGTAAATTAATAAAGTTTATATTAGCCTGTCAAGATGATGAGACTGGAGGGTTTGCTGATAGACCTGGTGATATGGTAAATATACAGCATTATAATCTATGGTCCAACCTCTCCTACATCAGAAACCGTGGTGGCTGTGATCATATGGTAGTTGGATTTACAACTACCTATGCAATCAGTGCCTATCACCACTAAAGTTGTGAGTTCGAACCCATTCTTGGTGAGGTGTACTCAATACAACATTATGTGATAAACATTGTCTGTGACTTTCCTCCAACAATAAAACTGATCGCCAAGATATAACTGAAATATTGTTGAAAGTGGCATTAAACACCATAAACCAATCCAATGCTTTCTACATCTACCTTGTTTTTAAGTAGTCAAACTTGTCATAAGATATCACCTTAGGGAAAAAGAAAATGTGGCCTTATAGTACAGATGACCCCTTAAAGGAAGTCCAATTCATTTGAAAGTATCTATGACAGGACAAGATTAGGGTGACCTTTTAATACAGGTGACCGCATGGCCAGGTTTGACAGTATTCTGTATCGGTTAAACAAGTCATGATGGAGATTTTAAAACTTTCGAAGTGATGACTTCAATTTACACATTAGGAAGCCTTGGTTCAGTTGCTTCCTAAATGATGCCCTTACTTTTAGATATGTTTGTTCTAATTCCAGGTCGATCCATTCCATACCTTATTTGGTATATGTGGTTTGTCACTTCTAGGAGAGGAGAAGATCAAACCTGTCAACCCTGTGTTCTGTATGCCAGAGGAGGTCATACGCAGGAACGGAATTCAGTTAGAACTGTTGTGATATTATGTAAAAATGCAATATGTATATATTGACCTGTGATTTTATTGTAAAGCTGGCTTGTCAATTCTACGACAAAAAAAAATGTTTATCTGGCTGAAAACAAGTTTTATTTTGTAAAATTGGCTCCTCAATATTATGAGAAGACATGTTTTATTTTGTAAATCTGAATTTATACAGCTGATTTGTCACATTTATGCAACTTCTTTCAGATATACCATTTTGTATTGCTAACTTCTTGGAGAGCAATATTATTGTCAAGTAAATACCATGGAGAAATTATTAATTATCTCCCTTTATCATAATATTAAATCTGTGGTTTATGTTTGTTATTACTATATTTAATTTTTTATAGTGCCTATCGGGTCAAACCAAAGACGATAAATTGGTATTTGCTGCTTTTCCGCTAAGCATGCAGCGTTAAGGAGTAAGAGCAAAGAATGGTTTGCTCGGAATCCGGAAAATGAATCAGAGTGGAGAGACATGTCTACCTGCTGTCTGTTGTTTCAGTGAGCTAACACTACAAATATCCAACTAAGCATATTGGTCTACTACAAAGCAGATATTATCATCTCATCAAATGTAACTTGTTCTTGCCAAGATATGGCTGAAAAATAGCTCACTTGGCATTAAACAACAATTTCTCGCTCACTCAAATGAGGTTTGAACAAAATAAAACAAGAAACTATAGTGTAATAAAAATAATTTCATATTCAATAAAAATCTTCAAGATGAATTAATGTTCTGTTATCAATTAAAAATCCATTTTGGTACAAAAATATGTAGCAATATATAAGGCCATGCAAAGTTAATTACTTGGTTCTCAGGCCCTTTTTTGTCAAAATTGATGAGGGAGGGCGGCATTTTTTTTTTATCCTTTTACTGCTCTAAAAAGTGATGAGGGAGGCATTTTTACTTCTTTTTTTTTTTTGGTGAAGAATATGGCAATGTATAAATCTTTTCATTACTTTATTGAAAATTTCAATTTTATTTCTTCCGATGGTGGCAGAAACATCACAAGTGGTTAATTTTTATGGAAACGTCCAATCCGCTGGTCCCAACGTACCATTTTTTTTTTTCTCCGTAAACAATTCCAATAAGGTACAAGCTTATTATGTTTCCTGGTAAAACTGGCAAACATTTGTGCCGAATTTGCACAGAAACGATTGACATTTTTGTCTAAATGTCAAACGGAAACACGTTTTTTATTTCTACATTGTCATAACGATGCTTTAAATCTCATTTAAGCATGATGCGTTTTAAAGCGTTGCACCGACCACGCGATATAAGAGAAAAACGGATACGGTTGTTTTTTCCGTACAGACAGCGCTACCGCATTAATTTTATTTTTTTTACTATTTTTGCAAAAAAATCGGCAATGCGGCGACGAATTTCCACATGCGGGTGGGCCTGAGAACCAAGAAATTAACTTTGTATGGCCTAATAACAATAATAATAAGACTACTGGTACAATGACCAATAATTAAAGTCATTAAAGTAATTAAAATTAAAGATCAAGCATTTCAATAAGGGGTGGTACCAGGTACTTTTACCTGCCTAAAATGGTCTTCATTACATCCTGATTTTAAAGAGTGCTATATAAGAGATTCATGAAAATTGTTCAAATTTAAATAAAATTTACCACCTGTAAATAGTGAAGTACTGCTACACTTGAAAAATGTGTATTAAATCTTTGGTTTTCTTTTCTTTATTTTCAAAATTTATTAAAATAGTGTATCGCCAAATTTTTTTAAAATCCGCCATCCATCGGCATCTAATTTTAACAATATTGACAGTTAGCACACACCTTTAAAAATTACAATGTTGTTTCTTGTCGTCAAATATCCAATCAAAAGTACATATAATACATAATTCATCAACTTGTCATCAAATATCTAATCAAAAGTACATACAATACATAATTCATCAACTTGTCATCAAATATCTAATCAAAAGTACATACAATACATAATTCATCAACTTTTGTGCTTTGGACTTTCTGGATTCATCAGAAATCAAATCATAATTCTAATATCGCATAAGTTTTAACTTCATGGCTTTATATAATAACCGATTCCATCCACCAGGCATTGATAATTGTGAAATGTCAACAGCATTCACAATTTAGTATCGGCCGACAATCCCCTTTTAATTTGCACACTTTCAGAAAATTTTGAAAAAATCATGAAACACCTTGATATATGTCAAACCTTAGATATTTATATACTTATATTCACTGACACTTATTTTTGTGGTTTCTACAAAATGCATTGATCCATATATATATGATCTTGAATTCATGGTTTTCAACATTAAAGGCAACAATCAACGGGAAAATTGTATTTCGTTAGATTTAAATTTTCGTAGTTTAAATGAACCACCAAAATCCATAAAAATTAGAACTTCATGATTAATAATGATTTGACAGTACTTATAAATATCATTACCTCACGATTAATAATGATTTCACGGTATTTATAAATATCATTACCTCACGATTAATAATGATTTCACAGTACATAGAAATATCATTAAGTCATGATTAATAATGATTTCACAGTACTTAGAAATATCATTAAGTCATGATTAATAATGATTTCACGGTACTTATAAATATCATTAAGTCATGATTAATAATGATTTGACAGTACTTATAAATATCATTAAGTCATGATTAATAATGATTTCACGGTACTTATAAATATCATTAAGTCATGATTAATAATGATTTCACAGTACTTAGAAATATCATTAAGTCATGATTAAGAATGATTTCACAGTACTTAGAAATATCATTAAGTCATGATTAATAATGATTTCACAGTACTTATAAATATCATTAAGTCACGATTAATAATGATTTCACAGTACTTATAAATATCATTAAGTCCATGTAATTAATTCACATTTTCATACATCCATCACAAGTTCACTTTCATAGACACAATGTTATATACAGATTTTATCATGCAGCTGATTGAGGTATTTTTCCTTTTATTCCTACGATTTCGTCCCATCCTTTTCGACATGTTCGTCTTATCCATTCATCTTCATCATCATCTGAAAAAATGAATATTTATAGGGTTAGGGTTATTCTGTTTAATGCCACTTTCAACAATATTTCAGTAATATCATGGTAATCAGTTTTATTGGTGGAAGAAACCAGAGTACTTGGAGAAAACTACTAACCTGTGACTGCAAGTCACTGACAAACTTTATCACATAATGTTGTATCAAGTACACTTCGCCTGATAAGTATTCGAACTCACGTTTCAAAAGGGACACTTTCAATTTGTTCTCAGAAATGTTAGTTTGTCACATTATGTGATAAAGTTTGTCAGTGACTTGCGACAAGTCGGTGGTTTTCTCCTAGTATTCCAGTTTCATCTACCAATAAAACTGAAATGTTGCTGAAAGTGGTGTAAAACACAATGAACCAACCAACTATAAACAAATGCATCTTCTAACATACCCAATGTATGATGCTCTCCATATCAAAATGTGAAGCCCTAATCTGACAGAGGAAAGGCCATACTCACTAATATACATATTGTACTGCTATTAATTTGTCTAATGGTGGACAAACTTACCAGCATTCCGTAAGAATTTGTGATTATAATCTACTACAACTCTGGTCTGTGGGTTATAGAAGCCATCTCCACAATCGTAACAACCTTCTGGTATATCTCTGGGAGGTACTCTGTTAGTTAACTGTGAACGACCTGTAACACAAGGATAAAAGAACAATGCATAAATACATGATGAATCTCCCCCTCCTCAGTTCTACAAACTAATACATCTGAGAATATGTCCGCAAATTTACCAAAGTTCAGTGTTTTTACATACAAAAAATAATATTTCCTCAAAAATCATTTGTTCAATCTCTTTCATATAAGAACCTGTGTAAGATATTCATAATTGAATCCTTCAAGCCAAAAAAATTTTGAAAGCAAATAATGTTTAATACTGAAGTTATTGGGTAAATAAGACTAAATTGTCAAAAAGTAATACTTGAGAATTACAGTCATTCCCAAGGTTTGTCAGACATGTGGCTATATCCAGTAAAAATTGGTTTGGTCCAGTAAAAGGTTATTCATTATTAGACCAAATGACCAATGGGAATCCGAGCACCTCCTCTGTGGAGTATGTGAATGTCATGTAAACTTGATGCTGGGTCCAGTAATTCGTAGTTCTTTACTGGACTGAATGTCCATTCAACTTCAATTTACCTTGGGAAACACTGGAATTACATGTTAAATTTAGACATATCTAAAACCTAAGAATGTACTCTCTGTCTGTCTGTCTCACCTGCTGGTTTTAAACCATTACAAATTTCTGTATAAAATCTTCTATCATAACCATCACAATACTCCCAGTTCTCTTCTTCATATCTCAGACCATCAGCAAATGTGTATTTTCCCTGAAAACAAGAACATTAAATCAGTGTTATACATTTGTAGCATATCCCAATTTTTGTCTATCAGAAGTTTGTCCCTTAAACTTTGACTGTATATAAAAATGAAGAAGTGAAATGTGTTGGAGAAAAACATAGTTATTACATAAACTGTCACTGTAAATGTTGCTATGAAGTTTAAACAAGTAACAGATTATTATCACCTTTAGACAGTTATTGCTGGTTTGGTTTTATGGTGTTTTACACCACTTTCAAAAATATTTCAGTTATATCGTGGCGGTCAGTTTTGTTGTTAGAAGAAACTGGAGGACCCGAAGAAAATCACCGACCTGTCGAAAGTGACTGACAAACTTTATCACATAATGTTGTACATCTCGCCCTGATCAGGATCCGAACTCAAAACATCAGTGGGTTTGAATCCCTATCAGGGAGAGGTATATTGCAGTATTAGTGAGTCAGTGTACTGCCTTAAGACATAATACTTCAACTTTACAAATTTCAAATATAGAGTTAAACGGCTGTTTTCTTTAAATTCTCCCATTGTTTATATGTTGCTATAAATTCAGCATTTTTAACAATCCAACCCTGTAGTTGACCATGTTCTGAAACTTTCCACTTGTGATAATGGGTTAGGGTAATGGTGTTTAATGCCACTTTCAAGAATATTACAGTCATATCGTGCCTTCGTGGCAGTCTGTTTTATTGGTGCACCGACCTGCCACAAGTCACTGACTAACTTTATCACATAATGTTGTATCAAGTACACATCGCCCGAGTGGGATTCGAACTCAAAACATTAGTGGTGATAGTCACTGATTGCATAGGTAGTTGTTAATCCAACTACCATACGATCACGACCATGACAGCCTCTCTTGTGATAATGGAGAGTACCAGACATATGCTTAGCCATGTTACGATGTAATTTCAGATGAAAAATAATATAAAATTACCTCTATCGCGATACCATTTTCCCATGTTGCATCATACTTGCTACCATTTGGAAAAAATAGTGTTCCTTTTCCGTGAAACTCTCCATCTTTCATATCTCCTTCATATTTTGTTTCTGTTGGGAACTCATACTTTCCCTTCCCTTCCATTCTGAAAAAAAGTAGACTTAAATGTGAAAACTGACCCCATATTTGTGCATAATTGAAGAAAATAAGATTCAAAATTTTTGTACCATTATAATGACCATGCTTTATATGTTTAACTCAACGTTTTACAATATTTCAGATCATGATGGTCAGTTTTATTGGTGAAGGAAACAAGAGTACAAGCATACAACCAGTCTTTGCATTAATTTTTTTCACCTACTTGCCTGAAAGCCACAAAATTAGAAAAATTTTCTATTTATTCAAACAAATTTTTTCATAATTTTCACTTTGACCAAGTGGGTTAGTGTGAAGACTGATACAACTAACCTGCCGCTTGTCGCCGACAATCTTTATCACATAAAGTTGTATTTAGACTTTAAGAGCTCTGTATTAATAATTATTATGTTACAAGAAAAACCCTTTTTAATTTTCAACTAACAAATACAACTGTTCATATCATTAGTAACCATATTACAACCACTTGACTTGACCATGTTTACTATTCAGATGGTATTGCTAGATTTTTTGTAGCCCTTTAATATTTTTTGAACAGTAGAGTCTTACAACCCTGAAAAAAATGACACAGCAAACCATGGTAAAAAAACAACAGTTCATAATATGTAAATAATGATATGTTATCTAATTTTACCCTGAACATGTTTGATAGTTGTGCCTTGTGATAAATATATTTAAAAGTTAAATATAGAAACTGGAAGTAACATCGCAAGACAACGGCATACACATCAAATAAGTAAATAAAGGGATTGTCCGAAAGCCTTCACATCAGGCTTTATGGGTTACCCAAGGCAGTCATACACTATTCTTAAAAATAATTATTTTATCTAGTGTAATATTTTTGTAATGTTTCTTGTTTAAATGTATGTGCTTGATGTTTTTGCATGAATAAAAATGAATGAATGAATGAAAGCATAATATCACGGAAGAAAATATATTCCACAGTGTCAGTGATCCAATCACAGGCACTTGTTTCTGTAAAAAATATATACCATATACATAATATTAGGTATATGGTATATATATTTTTACAGAAACAAGTGCCTGTGGATCCAATGCGATCTCATTTTAGATTTTAGACAACTGCACAAGCTCAAAAGATCAACGTATTAAATATGACATTTTCACATAGAAAGTCCCAAATTTAGAAGAGCACATGTGGATACCTTCCATTTTTGTAATCGCCTTCATAACTGCTACCTGTGTACTCCATTTTGCAGCAATATTTGTTGTCAAGGAAGGCGGAAGTAGTATAAACTAATAAATGCAAAACGGACAACAAACGTGTTCATTTTACGGAACATTAATATCTGAATAGCTTTATCAGAACGTGGTTTATTTATTACAATAATTAACAATTTTGTTTTATGAAAATAATTATTAGCATATTTATGCGTACGTATGTGTAACAAGGACAAGAAATCCGGTAAAGTCTAAATACATGACTGTAAAAAGAAAATTTTAACTACCTACTACTAAAAATGGAAAAATCTTATTAACTCAACCATGAAGAAACATTGGACTGAAAAACTAAAAGAGGAAACATCTGGAAAAACAACCCTAAAACTTATGAGTTGTGATCATCTGGCTATAGGAGACAGCCACCCAGTCTGGAAACTTCCCCTAAGATAGAGACTGCAGGTCAGAAAGGGACTGTTATTTAAGCAAGGATCATTACAGGAACTTCTATACTCCAAACTGATAGGCACAAATTCAGTCAATATAACATAGATCCGAACTGTCCTCTCTGTTAAACAGAGGAAGAAAATCTTATACATTTCTTACTCAAATGTCCACTATTGAGACCACTTTTTGCTATTTAAGACTTTAAAGAGGGAAGTCATCAGCTGCACCAATGAAAATACCTGGAAAAATATTTTTAACAATAGCCTATCTATAGTGAGATTAATAGTGGACTGCAGAAATTTTGCAAATATATTCAATGACGATAAGAAAGTAATGCACAGAATCGAGGAACTATCTAGAAACCTTTGCAAATCATGGATAATCAGAATGTAAATACTCGTATGAGATAAGAGATAAGCTTGCTAGCCTCAACCTTTCATAACAAATTGCTGAGGGAAAAAATCAAAATCAAAAAGAACACCTCTGACGGAGGTGAGCAACGTCACAGCTTGCTATTCTGAATTATGTGTTCAATATTTGATAAGAAATCTAGGAAATGATCTAACAGAAGAAACAAATGTTTATAAGTATCTTGGGGTGTACTATTCACGTTCCCTAAAATTTACTTATCATATAGAAACATTCATAAAGGAAAATGTCCAGAAAAAATTAAATTATATTGCACACGGTTGCGCCGTATGGTTCCCTTCCGCAATTTCAAGTGCTCAAAACATTGAAAGTTTGCAATACCAAGCTGGAAAAATTATTTTGAAAACGAAAGGGAGCTTTCCAAAATCTGCTCTCCTATCAGAATTTGGGTGGGAGCCAATTAACGAATTTCTTGACCGACAGCGTGTTAATTATTTTGCAAGATTTGATGAACTTCCGGCTCACAGGTTATGCAAAATTGTATTCATGGAGCTAAAAAATTCTGAATGTGTGGAATGGAAGTATGTAAATTATATGAAAAATATTTTCCAGTCAATAGGATTAGACCATTACTACTATGGAAATTTTAATACAAACATTTTTAAACATTTTTTCGGAAAAGCAGTTCAAGATAAAGAATTATCTAGGAGAGTGAAAATGAGCAGTCTATCAAACTATAACACATATAATATTTCACCAGGGAAACAAACATATCTATGCAGTATAAATGATTTCTGGGCCTCTAGACTGAAGTTCCTAGCTAGAACCAATTACTTGCCCCTGAATGAACGTCTTTTTAAAATTAATCTCCGTGAAAGCTCTAAGTGTAATATATGCGATGACGAAATGGTCGAAGACTTGCATCATTTCTTATTTGAATGCAAAACCTTACGTGGTATCAGACAAGAACTATTCGAAGAAATTGAAACATTAATAAAAATCGTTTTATCCGGATCTCGCGTTTTCAGAGTTACCGCCCTTTCAAAAGCTGCAGTTCTTGATCGGAGACTTTTGTTTTAGTTTTAACACTGAGCTTTGTTTCTCGCTTGACCAGCTCAGTAAAAAAATGTTATGTAAAATGATGAAAGAGTGAACTATTTTAATTAATTCATGTGTCGATGATCAGGAACTCGCTTAATATTGTGTTTCTTTTATTTTATATGTCATTCATATTTTACTTATTATTTAGTGCAATTAAAATAATGTGATACATTGTATATAATTTTGTTTTAATGAAGAATGACACGTTTGATTCTGTGATAATATGTTACGACCTATATCACAATGACTTTAATATGTTTTTTGTTCTTTGGTGAAAATGTTCGTGTATGATTTATGCTAATTTTAATATACTAGTAGTTGTTTATTTGTGATTATTATATAATTAGACGCAAACATTGGCACCCCGCTGATGTTTGCCTCCGTTGTAAATGGGTAGTTTCTGAATAATATTTATATATATACAGAGTTAACGCTAGGAGATGAGCAAGGTTACAGTTTGCTAAACCTCCGCTATTCAGTGATTCATTCATAGGTTGGTCGGAGTGCTACCTATGAAACTGTGGTTGGTCAGGCGAGCAACGATGTAAATAGATGTATATAAGTTCTCCTGTTTTTAGATTTTTTAGATTTTAATGCTAAAACCATTTTTAAGGACATGATTTTATGTAAGGACTTTGTGTACTTTACCTTACATAAGTAGGGGTGTTCCTCCTATAGGAAGCTAATACAGAGGAGAAGAAGAAGAAGAAGAAGAAGATTGCAGAGCCACAGATTTTGAGTACTAATAAAGGGGACAAATAAACTTCAGTGTCATTTAGTCATAGACTTAATAAAGCTTTTATCATACCTGATTAGGTTAAAAAAAGGTAGTGTAATAATAGCACGGACGTCATTGAGGACACCATTGCGGCCACCATCAATCACTGATGATACTGCCACTTTTGTGCGCATGCCAATTTTCAGCTTAATTTTCAAAACTAAAACAAATGAGTGCTGTACAAAATAAATGTGCAAATAAAAACAAATAGATTAATTTAATCAAGTAAGTGAACTTTGAAGGAAATATGAATTTAATTTGCTTTTCCGCCTGTTTCCAAAGCTCGTAAATAAATTGCATCTTTACTAACATGTGACGTTGGAAGTCTCAATATCCGGTTTTGGCGCGAACAAAAAGTGTCTAAAAAAATCTAAAACATCTAACAAGAACGGGTGTTATTTAGTTTTGAAAAGATGCCTAAAGACATCAGACACGAATGTAAGCTTCAAATTTTATGCAACTCAATGGTGCTTCAGTTATACAACTGGAATATCAATCAGAACGCAAGTTCCGTAACTAAAAATTCCATTTTGTTATCAAGCTTGATGTCTCATGTTTGTTAGGAATGGCTTAAAAGTTCTTAATGTCATTTCTCCTGTGCTTTGGGGAATTCTAAACATTAATGATGGGTTCTATTTTCCCTCAAAAGAAGATTTTTACAGGATAAAGCTAAAAACCGAAAATACAGTGATAGACAATTACATAAGGAATCCAATTATCTTCTTGTGAAAAAACACACAGAACGTGATCGATTTGATCAGTATTGTTATTACAATAAGTTCTAGATACAGTATTATAGATCACACTTCACTCTGATGTATTTGACAAGTTGGAAAGTATTTTTATTTTGGATTGTCCGCTAATTATTTGTAGAAGATCTGAGCACGGTGAAGTCCATTAATAAATAAATAAGTGTTATGCTTGCTGCCAGTATAAATTTGTAGGACGGAACTATATATACCATTAACAGTATATTACGTAACTAATAAATAAAGCATTCCTCACCATAATCGACTCTTGTATATATAGGGTTAGGGTTCACTCTTGTATATAGGGTTAGGGTTCACTCTTGTATATATAGGGTTAGGGTTCACTCTTGTATATATAGGGTTAGGGTTCACTCTTGTATATATAGGGTTAGGGTTCACTCTTGTATATTATAGGGTTAGGGTTCACTCTTGTATATATAGGGTTAGGGTTCACTCTTGTATATATAGGGTTAGGGTTCACTCTTGTATATATAGGGTTAGGGTTCACTCTTGTATATATAGGGTTAGGGTTCACTCTTGTATATATAGGGTTAGGGTTCACTCTTGTATATTATAGGGTTAGGGTTCACTCTTGTATATATAGGGTTAGGGTTCACTCTTGTATATAGGGTTAGGGTTCACTCTTGTATATTATAGGGTTAGGGTTCACTCTTGTATATATAGGGTTAGGGTTCACTCTTGTATATATAGGGTTAGGGTTCACTCTTGTATATAGGGTTAGGGTTCACTCTTGTATATAGGGTTAGGGTTCACTCTTGTATATATAGGGTTAGGGTTCACTCTTGTATATATAGGGTTAGGGTTCACTCTTGTATATATAGGGTTAGGGTTCACTCTTGTATATATAGGGTTAGGGTTCACTCTTGTATATATAGGGT
>MJUT01048272.1:0-21474 GCA_002080005.1 Gigantidas platifrons
AAAACGATTTACAAATGAATTTTTAGCAATATGTATATCTCTGCCATATATTTGTAATTGGGGGAAACACATATGTGTTTTGAATATCACTTTATCAACAAAAATTAAATTCGATTTTCGTTCAATAAAAAATAACCGACTACAATATATATGTCGCTTAAAAACAATACGTGAAAGAAAATGATTTCTATTCTAATAGGACATATACGGTAATTTTTTCGTCCACATTCCTTTATAGTGTACCCATATTGAACTCTCCAACAAACTTACCCCTTCCCATATTAAAATCACCAACAAACTTACCCCTTCCATAAATTATTTTTATGATGTGCTGTTTTGGCTTTGTAAACAAAAGGGTATAATAGAACAGCCAAATACGTCATGATCATCAGCGGGTGTGAGTCATAATAAATCGAGGATTATTATACCCTTTTGTTTACAAAGTAAAAACAGTACGTCATATTAGAATTAACAATTAACATTTTTAATATTCTTGTTCTAAGCTTAATGTTGTTTGAATGTACGATGAGTTGTTTGTTCTTATTATTTTATACCTTTGCTTATATCCTTATGTCTAAGGTCACATACCCATGTGTGTTTGCCATACTTAAACATACTTCTTGCCATGTCCGCTATGAATATTTATATTGTACTTGGTACAGGGATTGAATTCATTTACCTAGGTCTTCTTATTGTACACATTAAACATTGTTTACATTATCAAACTAGGTTTTGATATACGACAATATATAAACATGTTATCAATGAATGCGTATCGATCGGTAGTTCGAAAAGTTTTCGTATATACATTTTCCAATTTCAAAGTTGTAGACCTTATTCAGACCAAAACTTTGGAGTTACAAAAACCATCTGTATAATTATTGAAATGACATAAGCAACGGTAGCATTAAGAAAAAAGATTTTTGAAACTGACTTGTACTATTACATCCGTATGTACATGATATACTCAATGTCTCTGTCAATAACGTCAGATAATTGTTCTGGAAGACGAACCAAGTGTACACACATCAGAAATGTGCCATTTGTATTAACTTTTCTCTTTTACATTGTTCTCGAACAATTCATATCATGTTCTAGTTTACTGTGCATAACCCCTTCTCCCTTACGTCTAGATAATAGTTAGTGAACAACATGTGACCATCGAAAAAAATATATTGTATTTTGCAGAGAGGTATTACTAACATAATTGCATATCAAATAAACATGCAATTATTATAAAAAACTAAATGTCATGTCTATCAAACATAGGTAACCATTGCCGATTTTGACCACCATTTTCCATTTTTAAGTGTTTTTGTTGTCTTGCTCCCAGAGACATTTGGCTTACCAATATTTTGACTCTAAGCGTTCCTGATGAAGGATATTCATTCCACATAATAATGTTGTCATATCACAGATAACCAGAAATACGCTATGTTTATGGTTACCAAACCACTTCTCTGTATTTTGAGCATGAATAGCATGACGTGTACCACTAACGGAGCATTTTGTGGGGGCCATGTTGCCCAATCTTGAGTGTTTTGTGAACCATACTACATTAGATACGTTTTTATTACATGTATAAAGTTTTGTATGGTATGTAAAATTCTATGAACATGCATCTTGTATATATTATTGTAAGTTGTAGTTTATCAGGATGACCAAATGTTTCTAACGTATTCACTGTATCATACATTAGGTCCAGCCACTTGGGCTAAAGCTTTTCCTGTTGCCAATGGTAAGAGACAATCACCAATAGACATTGTACCTGGAAGTGCGACCTTTGACGCGAAACTTGCTGGTGCACCATTGGTTATCAAGTATAAACCAGAAACAAAGCTACAAGCAAAAAATACCGGAAAAACAATGACAGTCCACGAAACTCAACAGTCTGGTATGTAGCAACGAGATACACATGAATTTAGTATGCATTAGAAAGCTGCACTACATGTGCGTGTGTTTGTGCATTAGCTAGTAACAAAGCAATCTGCTATGCATTAGCTGGCAACATGGCTATCTGACTATATTAGCTATTGCTCTATCTTTTTCAACTGGTTGGGCGTGGCTTAACACGGGTTGACTGATTACAGGAAAGTCCATGTATTTAGGAGGGTCATGTTACCTGATCAATTTCATTTATACAGCTATATGCCCTTGTGCGTTATATTCCTTTTATATGAATTGATTTCGGTGACACTGCTTAATACAGTTCAATAATGTCATTAACGGGAACTGCCCTGTACATACACAAAATAAAATCGAATGCTCTCATGTAAATTTAAAGGCCAACTCCGCCCGACCAGTTAAATAAAATAGAGTAATAATTTCATAGCAATATGGATGTGTCAGTTAGCAAAACAGCAATCTGTTATGTATCAACTAGCTGCAAAGCCTAGTAATCTAGTTATATCAGATATCAACACAGCAATCTGGTATACATCAGCAAGATACGCAATTCTTTTGTATGTTATAGTAAGCTACACAGAAATTGTGGGTGTATTAACAAGCTACACAACACTCTTGCTACAGTAAACTACAAAACATTTTACACAGCAATTGTATAAATCAAATAAATCAAGAAGTTACACATCAATCTTGTTGCATCAACAAGCTACACAACACTCTTGCTACAGTAAACTACAATTTATTTTACACAGCAGTTGTTTAAATCAAGAAGTTACAAATCAATCTTGTTGCATCAACAAGCTACAAAACACTCTTGTTACAGTAAACTACAAATATTTTACACAGCAATTGTATAAATCAACACGTTGCGCATCAATCTGGTTGTATCAGCAAGCTACACAACATTCTGGTGTGCACCAGAAAGATCCGCAGTAATGTGGTATCAATCAACAGCTGCACTGCCATCTGAAATTTGAATTCTATTTACATAATCTAGTATGTATGTGACAATACCATTCATAACCATGCAACACGATCTTTAAAAATCACTTTTAGCAATCGTTTGATGTGAAAACAGATATTGCATGGACTTTGGTAATATAATTATATAAATGTGATGGGAATAAAATTGCGATAAATATTAACTTGGCAGGAATTTAATCTGAATGTTCTTAGTAAAGTATAAGTGATTTTATTTTCATCAATAAGTATCACAACTATATCTGTCTTTCACTTTTTTGTCGAGGTATGTTGTTTGCCTTGATGCAGAAACATTGTGAATTAATTGCTGCAATAAAACATTTTATTTTAGAAATAAGTGGAGGACCATTGACTGGGACTTATCGATTCGAACAGTTTCACTTTCATTGGGGTACAGATGACAAGGAAGGATCTGAACACACAGTCAGTGGAAAGTTGTATGCCTCAGAGGTATGTTTAACACCTTAATGTAATAGACTGATTGATTTGTAGTTTCTTCATGTCCCTGTAGCAATTATTTCATGAATATTCAAGACAGGAACAAGTTCAGTAATATTTAGATAGTATGCACAAATGAGATAAAAATGGGATAACAAAATAATTAGCCCTTTGTAGTATTTTGTAGATCACTGTTTGACCTTTGGCCTTATTTATTTTAGCCATTGTATGTCCTCCATCAATTTATGGCTTCTCTTCTGACTACCCCTTTTGGTATCTTCAAACGTGCAAAGCATGTTCTTGATTAAGGATATTAACCAGTCCAAATGCTAGGGGCATAATACTGGGAAACATGGGTGAACAATACATTTTTATTAATACAAATGTAAATAAAAATCGGTCGAAATAGTTAATTTAATCTGGCCAAATAAAAAGGTTCATAATTCCTTTGATACTCGTTTTTCTATTCTTGAAAATTACAATTATTTTCAAAGAAGTTATGGAAACAAATGAAACAGTGATGGTCAAGAATTCCACCAACATCAACAAATGAAACAATCACCTCTCATCTGAACACATTGAACATAATACTCCGGATGAATAGGCAGTTCCTGCTCCACTAGTGACACCCTTCATGTTACAGCAAACATTACTTACCTTTTCCAAGATAACTCGAATATCCGGCTATTTCTAACTTACATACCGGGATCAGATCCCAGCACCAGAAAACATGTTAGATTTTATATTAAAAAATACGTCCAAATAATGTTTAATGTATAGCTCAACCGATATGTTGGCAAGTGATTTTCCAACAATGTAATTGCACGTGACGTGTGACAATAATATCATACCGATAACTAGAAAAAATAACTAGATGTATTGGAATGACAAGACAACTATCACGCGAATACCAACCGACTGAAAAAGAAAAATGGATACATTGATGCAGGAGGAGCGAAATCGGAATAAAATGAAGACACAAAATGCCGCGAAGTCGGAACAATTCCATAATTCAAAGGAAAAAGTGTAGAAACAGAAGCAACATCGATATCCCTGACTTGGAGCAGGCACTTCAATAAAAAGTGGTGGGATTAGATTAGTTATTTTGTCTAGCATA
The DNA here is from genome assembly GCA_002080005.1 of Gigantidas platifrons. Taxonomy (NCBI): domain Eukaryota; kingdom Metazoa; phylum Mollusca; class Bivalvia; order Mytilida; family Modiolidae; genus Gigantidas; species Gigantidas platifrons. The sequence continues at coordinate 4,442 of MJUT01048272.1, forward strand.
TATCTACATTAACATTAAAGAACGTATAATACGTGCAGATTTCTTCTTGGATTAGTGGTGCAATATTCTGATCAATTATATTGTCCAGATGTGTAAGGAGTTCAATCATGTTCCGAAGCAATACTCTATTATGAACATATTGTCTTTTTATTTCCAGTTACATTTGGTGCATTACAACACCAGTAAATATAAAAGTTTTGCTGAGGCTGCTGATAAACCAGATGGTCTCGGCATATTTGCATTCTTTATCAAGGTATGTATTTAGTTTAGCATTAACTGATCGATTATCTATCTTCCAGTCTAAGCAATGTATGAGCAGCGGATGTATTATAGCTTTATTCTTAAAGTCTATTATGTGATACGAATCTGCAAGGAAACAGATTTTGCAAGGAATGATGATCCACAAAACACTATATGGTAAACTAAAGATTATGCACCACGAAACCTATAACTCATGTGCTACTGAAGTATAAGGTGTTTCTTCTGCTCTACTAGTACAACCCGTCGTGCTACTCTTGCGACTACGACAAACGGAGCATCTAAGTGGTCATCTCACTTCATGCTAACATTTTATATTTCTGATTCAGCAGTATGCATAGGTTCATTTAAAGTTAAGTAACAGAAATAGGTGTAGTAATTGTTTCAGAAATACACCAAGCATATTACTTTTTGTGGGTAAATAAATCAGATTTAAATCTTTAAAAGCTTTGATATCGCCCACGTAGTGTAGATAGTTGTAACATACGTTGTACAAGGTATTAATAGTTTAGAAATTTATGTACATTTCTTGTGTTAAACATTCATACATGATGCGCTATAAAATGTAGGAAAGGTTGTTCGATTTTCCTCTTTATACTTTGTAGATTACATGAAACATTGATTTCCTATTATATCCAAGGTTTAAAATTAGAAATATTTTTATCTGACCTCAATTTGTGTGTCTTGAATAAAATGGATAACAAAGAATACAACACTGTCTGAAAGTTCAAAATTCAATCTTAAAATCGATACACTTCACTGGCGTGGTACAAACCATTGAATAAAAAAGTGGAGGGATAAACAAGCTGTATGAGTCTAAATTACTCCTTTTAGTGAAATGATGTGGTTAATCAAGTGTGTTCTACATATGAGTACAATACTAACCCAAACTAATGGTTATTGTGAACTTTTCCCCAAACTGTATATTCTGTAAAATATACTATTCTTTTGCTTTCTATATATAGTATATCGACATATATAATTCAGATTTCAAACTTAACAAGCTCTTTGTTCCTTTTAGTTAGGAGCAAAGCATGCTGGGCTGCAACAATTGACAGACTCAACAATATCCAGCATACAAGAGGAAGGAAAATCTGCTGATCTTCCTGGATTTAAATTGGCTAGTCTACTTTGTTGTAAGTACAGCGAGAATATTAATTTCTGAAAAAAAGTAGCATCAAAGACCCTGTTATTATATGCAAATATTGTTGTTAGTTCTAAATATTTCTCAAAATTATATTACAGATCGCAGTGTGGCATTTAATTTAATCTTTAGTGTATATTGATAAAGAATAACTGACCAATTTGTGTTCAATTATATCCACGGATGATTCAAGATTTAAAGATGACCAGTATTAAACTTTTAGTATAAACAGAACATTCAAAATTTCAGAAAAAACAATATTTCCAACAAATATCATCTACTTACATGTCAAAAACAACCAAATAATAATAAAAATGATATGTATTTTCGTCTGTATTGTTGTAGTGTTGTGTCCAGATTAGATTGTATGACTTACGTTGATTCACTGCATCTAATATAAAACCAGATTTACATTTGATGCAGCACATTGATTACATTGATATTGTAAATTTAATCAAACAAAGTACACATGTGGCTATAAAAAGATATAACTAATATTAACAAAATTAAAAAAAAAAAAAAAAAAAGCAAACAAACAAACAATAAACAAATATAATAAATTTGCTTGTCTTATTTAAGCATAGAGGCAGTAATTCAAATAAAAAAATGATAAGTTCATTTTTCATGGAAACAAAATTGTTGGTTTTATTTAATGATTCGAATTGAAAGGTTTTTCTAACCATATTATGCGAACACAAGATATAAGTGAATAACATGAACAAAATATAATAACAATTAATTTCCATACGTATTTACAGCCGATATGAACAAGTATTGGGCATACGAAGGGTCTCTTACTAATCCTCCATTACATGAAAGTGTCACGTGGATTGTTTTTAAAGAGCCAGTTGAAATGTCTGCTGACCAGGTATGTACTATAATAATAATAGAATAGTAGTGATAGTTACATTTTGTCATACGACACAGATACAGACCTTGCTGACCGACCAGCAACGCAGACACAAAAAATGACAGTTGCGTTTCCAGCGAAAAGCCAGAAAAATAAGAGACAGAGCACTATTCTCTAAGAAAGTAATCTGTCATAGGTGTAGATATTTAGGTTCGATAATTCTATGGTTAAGTCGCTATGTAACAGTTCTAATAAAAGAACTGAGATAATTAATACAATTGCAATGACACGTTGAACATCTGAGTATACTGCTTTCTGCCTCTAGTAATATTTATTGTTACCAACATGTTATATGACCGTCACCTTTTTTTTTTTACTAGAACAAATGTTAATATTGGGATAATATTTTACATGTTCAGTAATAAAACTTCGCAGCCAAAATTTCCTAAACAATTCAGTTAATGGTGTCCTATTTTTAACCATGATTGGAGCTGGTTAATTTCACTGCAGTGGAAAATATGTTTACGATGATGTTATTCGTGTGTATGCGATAAACGTTATATACTTGATATATCTAGATTTTTTCCCCACAAAAGGCACACAAAACGACGTAACTCGATATCTAGACTTTTCCCCCACCAAAGGCATACAAAACGACGTACAATGTTTCAAATCGGAATATTGATTGGTCCACGCAATATACAACACTCAACTAAAAAGAAGTATCATAGCTCTGTTGAAAATACAATGGATATTGGAAATAATCTGTTATATAGGGAAAAATCCAGAATGTGTTATAAATAAAGTTTCCATTTTACTTGAGATTTTATGTCATTCCGCCAAAGAAAGAATCCGTATCAAATGCCAACGATCCCTCGAAATACAATCTAATCTGAAATACTGCTAATAAGTTGGCGTTAAGCATCAATCAATCAATCAATCAATCAATCAATCAATCAATCAATCAAAGCATGTATTTGTCATAGCACTTAGTTACTATATTTTTTTATGTTTCAGTTACATGCATTGCGTACCCTTAAAGGTGGAAGCAAGTGTATCCTAGTTAACCGTCGACCAGTTGTTCCATTGGGAGACAGAACTGTTCGAGCATCTTTCAAATAATTAACAGCATTTATTTCACTAAACTTAGAAAACGCAAAATAATCATAGTTGCAGTGTATTAGATTTAATGTTCGTGTATTGAAGTTGTTCCTAGATGTGAACGTTGATTACGTCAATTGGCAGCGTAACTACCGTGTTCGTGTTAGATCCAATAATACTGTATGTAATATTCAAAATATATTTTCCTGGATTTGCTTTACTGTGATTGGTTAAACGCTTTTAGATATATGCAAGATACATTTTTTAAAATAATTTCATTAATATTTTTTTATTTATGCAATAATGAATTTTAAAACTACATTTTTTTTCTTGTATTCTAGACAGGTTTGTTATGCATATACACGTTTTATATGAATTGATATTAATATGGATTTGTGAATAAAATATTTAACATTAAGCGATTTTAATTGTTGATACGGAGGCGGCGGAGATAAGAGTACACGGATCACACCATAAACATACAGTTAGTCACTGACAAACTTTACTATATAAGGGTTATCGAGTATATCTTACCATGAGCGGGAATCGAACTCGCAACACATAGCAGCGCTGTGATCTATTAGTATCAGTAGATATAAATTTAATCAGTAAGCATTACACAACCAGTAATACATCTAGGTAAGAAAATAAAGGGATTTACAACTTCTTTTTTTGTTCCTTTGGAAACATTAGAGTCCTTTAGAGAAGTGATAATTAAGTAATGAAAGGTCGTTGTACTTTCACAAAATGTACTGAACGTAACATAAGTTATTGATAATACTTTCATACCAAGTTGTCAAAGCTAATTAATTATACATGGCACATTATATCAGCTGTTGATGTTTAATGAAGTTTAAATCGTACCTGTCGTTGTCAAGGAGGCTGATTAGCACATGGTAGATGAATTTTATTATTCTGTCAAAGGCACAGTTCATCTTTTTAGTTTTTTGTTGTTGTCCTATTATGTATTTTTAAGTTCTGATTCCGTATTGTGATGTTCGTTCCGATTTTACCATTAAAAAGATGTGCGGTTCGTCTTTACCTACAGTTGTTTGTATGAGGAGTCATTACTTATTTACGTTATTTGTGTTTGTTTGTGCATGGTTCCTATTGGTCATGTCGAACACATATTGTGTTGTGTTTTTTTGTTTTGTTTGTCTTCCTCTTGTGTACTCTGTGTTGCCAGTTTCTCTTGACTGCCCATTTTTGATTGCGCCTTCGATGTTCTCTAACGTTTAGTTAAGCATAACGGATGAGTATTATTCTTCCAGAACCGCATCGTGCGCACTAAATTAGATATCTACGTTTATATTATTACGGTTGATGTTTGTATTTGGGCATCATCTTTATCTTAAAGAGGTCTGTGTTATTCAGCTTTTTAGTTTTCTATGTTGAGTTGTTTGTTGTCGTTCTGTGTCTTAATGCTGCCCGTGTTTCTGCACGGTCCATTCTTGATTTCCCATTCGTTTTTTTTTTCTAATGTTTTTTAGTACTCTGTCCATAATATTTCAGTTATACAAAAATGTATTTGGGGGCAATTCTAATTCGTGGAAACCGAAGTACATGTACCTGGAATTGAAACACAAACTCGTGGGTCATTGTCCAAATTACGCAAGTGTGTAGCAACTACGCCTCGTCATAATAGGGAGTCACACTTACAAGCCTTACTAGTGGTAGTAGGCACTGAATATACAAGTAAAGTGAGCGAATGATTCATCTGTAACGCCAAATGACCAAATTTCCAGCTATATCATGGCGAGATCGTACAGGCGGATGCTTATCTAATCACCATATGTTGAAGTAAATGCAAGAAAAGTCTGAAGATACTAAAGTGTTTATATGAAGTCGTATATCAACTACGGACAGACAATACAATGACCAACAGAAAAGAAGACGCTACAAAGCAAAACACAACACAGAAACCTACAAACGGAGCAACATGAATTCCACTAGAAACGGGAGTAAACACAGGCACTGAGAATGGTTAGCAGTTCATGTTCCACTAATGGCACCATACGTTCTACCCATGTGAAATCTCCGATGATAATTCATTCCGGTTTATACTAGACAAACACGCTTAGTTGGATTGTTTAGTGTTAGCTTCCTTAAACAAGTCTCGGGTAGACATGTCCCTCCACTTGGACACAATATCCTGATTCCGAGCCAATCAGTATTTGCATGCTGTTACTCCATAATAATGTCTGCTTAGTGGAGAAATAGAAAAATAAGTCATTTAATTATTTGGGTTATTGATAACTTTTACTTTATATATACTGACAAGTGATTTCGAAAAAAACAAACTACCAAAAAATACCAAAAATAACCAACCAGATTATTATCTCATTATTATGGTTTTTTGAATTGCAATATGAGTCGAAACCACATGCATACGTACTGGGAACTATTTTTGGCATAATTTTCCGTCATAGCAAAGACATTATTATTACACCTGTAATTGCTATTCTGGTCTGATTGGTATATGGTAATAATTGTTATTAGACCACAATCATAGAGAAAAAACTATGATTACATAGTCATAGCAAATATCTACAGTGAAATAATAATAGTTTTTAATTATATATAGTTAAGTAAGACGGTAAGAAAGGTTTGAAGATGCCAAAGAGGTAATCAGATGCTGCTAATCGAAATGGACAGATAATACAATACCCCCCACCCCCAAAGGACAGATAATACAGTAAAAAAAAATTAAAAAACAAAAAACATATAATTGCTATGGTCAAAAGAAAGAGGTCAAATGACTGACAATGAAACATTACACAGAGAGCTAAATATTGAGAAGCACGAACCCCTACACAAAACAGGAGGTGAACTCCAGAACTACCCCAGAAACACGAACCCCTACACAAAACAGGAGGTGAACTCCAGAACTACCCCAGAAACACGAACCCCTACACAAAACAGGAGGTGAACTCCAGAACTACCCCAGAAACGAAAGCAGTTCCTGTTCCATTAGTGGCATTCGTCGTAAAATATAAATCAGTAAGAAAATTGTTATTCTATTATTTATAAATATTGTACAATTAAGTTGTCTGTTTGGAAACTTTGAGGACTTCGGAAAAAATTATCTCACCTACTGGAAGAGAATGCCGATTTTAATTTTGCATCCATCAAGCATGAATGGACAATCCAGAGTCACAGTCAACATTGGGCACACAAGACACAGGACAAAAACAAAAAACAAACAAAACACTACACTACACAGACAACTAAAAAGATAAATGTTGCATTTTTTCATAATTGTTTCAATGATAATGTTTTTATCATGGGACTCCTGTTTATAAAATCCGTATTGCCTGTTGATATAATGTTAATGGCGACAGCAAAGGCACATGTGTACTTGATTTGACTCTATGTACATGAATGCTATTTTTAGATGACTTCACAAGATTATATATATCTATACTAAAATTTTCTCCCATTGATTTGTCGTTATCATTGATTGGCTGACAATTAATTTTTGTGTTCTCGAAGATGACAGAAATGTCTTTTTACATACCTTTGTTTCAACTTTGACTAACACTTGCTGATGGTTACCCAACAAAAAGCCAGAAACTTAGAATATTGTGGATTTATTAAATTTGTTTTGTTTCTAAGATTATGTTTTGATGTATTTTGTCTTGATTTTAATATTGTTTCACTATGGAAGTCAGATTGGCATGTAATGTCTTTTATTCAAATTTATGTTAATAAATGGTAAATTTGCAACGGCTCACTCACATCAGCACTTTTACATAACATTATACATCTAATCTTAATACATGATTACTCTCAATTTATTGGTGACACTGGTGACATTTTAAAATTTTAAAGAACAAAATACAGTCAAACCTTTGTTAAGAGGTCACCTTTCGGAAAAAGTAAAGGTGGCCATATAAGACAGATGACCTCTTAAAAGAGGTTCAATTCATGTGATATTTTCTATGACTGGACAAGAAAGGGTGACCTTTCAATACATGTGACTGCTGAATATCTGTGACTGCATGGGCAGGTTTAACTGTACATTTAAATAAAAACAACCTGCACCTCTACAGAACATTGTGATGGTATATAGGTTTATTTTACGTTTTATCTAATTGTAATTGAACAATGTGGGAATACTGTATGGCAAATATTTTATAAATGTCTGAATTGTTTTCATGATAGAAAGTGTATATTTTTATTTATTCTTCATTGAGCTGGAATAAAACAATCCACCTGAGGGTGTTGGGGTAGTACATTGTTAATAGAAGGAATCATTACTGACTGTTCAGAAAGAACATTGTTCTTACTATGATAAATATAACACACATTTCTCACTTGGCCTTAAGTGACATCATCATCATCACCATTATTGCTCCCAATGCAAATATTAGAAAATGTGAATCCATTACTACATATTCAGAGACAAAGTAATCACTGTGGTATCAGAGGGCTGGGGTTGCTGAGTGGGTAAATGCGTTGACTCCCAGCAACAATGCCCATGTTATTCCATGTCAGCTTATGTTCGTGTCATTTATCAGTAACACGACGCGTACCACATGTGGAGCAGGAACTTCATCGGTTTTTAGTAGGATTCGTGTTGCTCGGTCTTTTTAAGTATGTTGCATTGCGTTTTTTTAGATCATTGTTTGTGTATTTTGTTTTATATTTCCGTTGGTAATTGTATTGTCTGTCTTTCTTCGATTTACTGCTGATGATTACTATTTTGGTATCTTGAAACTTTTAGTTTGCATGCATTTACTCATGGTCGGTAGTTTCACATGTTAGTTCGGTGTAACTCTCAATTAACCGGACTTACTTGATGTAATTTTCAATTAATCTAGAATAAGTTTGAAAGTGAAGATGATCTCTGTTTATAAATGTTGTTACAATGTATTCACTGATGATTTCATCTGACGAACGATATTTCAGAAACTCGCCATGGGCATTAAATTAGATATCTAAGGTTAGTATTATCCTATGATCTTATTATCACAATTTTCATATCTTATCGGAATATGCCGACAGCTTATTATCTTTTGTCTATGCTTTGCCATCTTCAATCATTATCTTGATTGATATTTTCACGACACGATGCAGTATCCTGTACAAAAGCAGACAATGAATGCATGCTTTATTTTATATCTAATAATATATTAATGGATTGATTGATTGTTATTTAACGACAAATGGCTGTATTGCAGCTATATTCATGGTACGAATTTGCTACCAGGCAATAAATCATATCGATCAGAAAGTGTCACTTAAATATATTAATGGTTAAAAAATCCCCCCCAGAAAATACGACATTAGAAACATCTCCAAAATCAATTAGACATTTTACAAGAAAAAGGATATAATGAATATGGTAATGAAAAAACTCCCACGGAATCCCAGAACAACACTTCCCGTTAGATCAGTTTATTCGAAAGGGTAAACTTAGTCTGCTTGTAGAACTCCAAACGAAATAAAGCAAGTTTTTATTTGCACAATAGGAAAACTGACCCTTTTTATTATGTAACAGTGATTGTTTTATCGAATATTGAGCAATTTGTCATATGTATCTGTGTTATTTTCGTTTATATACAATGTACTACTCCAACACGTTTTATAGATATATACCACTAGACAACATTTGTTTCAGCTATCACTGCGAGAGAAATTTAGAATTTTGTGAGATCATGATATCTCCTTTATATATGTCGCTGCTGCCATCTTGACTCCTAAACAATAATTATGTTCGATTACTCCATAACGTTGCTTGCTCAATAGAAAACAGGAAATATAAATCTTATAGCCTTTTGGTCAGATCCGACCGACTAGATGTGAGAACGCCAACCTTTACACTAACTATACGAGGTTATGGTCATGGTGCTTAACGCCACTTTCAAGACTGTTTCAGTAATATCATGGCGGTCAGTGTTATTGGTGTAGGAAACCGGTGTACCCAGAGAAAATAACCGACCTGCCACAAGTCGCTGACAAATTGTATCACATAATGTTGAGCGGGATTCGCAATCACAACGTTAGTGGTAAATCCAACTACCATGCGATCAAGACCACTACAATGACCCTCACAATGTAAGTTTCATTGTTAACAATTTTTTATTCCGCATTGTCTATGGAACGCCATAACTGCCTTATGTTCAGAATGTGTCATTATATGATGATACTTTGTCATTATGTGATGATACTTTGTCATTATGTGATGATACTTCTTCATTATGTGATGATACTTTGTATTTGTGATGGTACTTTGTCATTATGTGATGATACTTTGTTATTATGTGATGATAGAAATGGAATCATGGGAAATTGAAGAATTCAGCAGGAATACACACAAACACATAAAACCAAATACAAATAAAAATAAACACAGATTCTACACGCACCTCCGTAACTCGGACTTGAGGGCTTTAAATATTTCGCCCTTCCAGTGTATCTGTCCTCTGTGCTTGGAGCACCCTCCTTGACATTGGTGTAGTATCCCTAATAGTCAGACCCCATATCCCTAAGTGTCTTATAGCGAAAAGAAGCAACAATTTCTACAAAACCGGTATTCTATGCATGTGTACTCCTAAATGGATCTTTTAGCATAGTGGCATGCCGAGCCCCAATCAGTCGGGCCCATCGGGACCAACGGGGAAGACTGACTAACTATAGTTAGGACAACAATATATTCAATCAAGTCGACCCGGATGTCCAAATTTCAGCTGATTGATGGCGTTTGTGAGACATCGGGAATAAACCACCGCACCATCGTGGGGGGTGGGGTGTGAAACCCACAAACATCAAAATGAGTGGTCTGTAGACATCCATATGACCTATGAAACACTGAGTTTTATTCAATACGGGTCGACCCGGATATCCAAATCCAAATTTCAGCTGATTGATGGCGGTGGAGCCGGGTAAGTCGAACCGTTTGTGAGACCTCTGGAATAAACCATTCAGTGACACACACAGACATCAAAATGAGTGGTCTGTAGACATCCATATGACTTATGAAACAGTTTATTCAATACGGGTGCCTTCGAATTCCGATGTCCCCATGTCTAACCCACCCAACCAAGACTTTACGGGATGGAAAACGAGCGGTCGGTTTATAAAAATCCACAATTTTATAAGGGGACGACCATTTAATTTTGGGATTATAATATTTATTAATTTTCACTATAATCATCGTAAAATTATATATTTATTTTTTACAGAGGCGAAATCAAATCAGTTATTTACATTTTTGTTGTATTTTTAAGTGTGGATCCGAGTAAATCTTGGGGAGTAAAATATTTTTCCTCCATCTTCGAGATCAAAATGTTTATTTTCAGCAAAGACCAACAAATTCATTAAAAAACATTTCAAGCCCCACCCCCTCAAAATCAAATGGTCGTCTCCTAATCCAAAATGTATCAAGTAAATAATTAAAAAGATTAACTCTGACCACTGAAAATTTAAAGTCCAAAACATGATCTGTGAGAGCGCACAAACACGTCCGACCAATGTTTTTCAATAATCTTGAACTTAATCGTCATTATCGTGTGAAACATGTGCATGTCATTGACAAAACTACCTTTACAAAAATAATTTATAATGGAAACATTAAATATTATTAAAATGCATTTCGTGTCACTGATGTTGGTCTGTATCATGAATGCTGAGTTTGTTTTAATTACAATAGCTAATTATCGTTCTGAATTATGTTCAAGCATTTCTGGTAATTGTCAATTCCATAATTTTCATTTGTATCATGACGAATTTCTTCGCTCAATATTTCTCTACATTCTTCACTGATCAGATTGCTCAAAGATTCAAGAATATGACGACCGCCTTCCTCTGCATTGACGATATTAACATATCCTTCAATTCCATAATCCTGTAAGTCAGTTTCTGACAGGGGTATGCCAACAGGATTTTGTAATTGTCCACATGTCCATAGATTAATAGGGGATGACTTGATGACTTAACTGTTCGAATTCTATGACCTGACCATGCAGCTTGCCAAAACTCGAGTCGTCGATTTAATTCATCCATATATATGTAATGCAATGCGGCTAGGTGAACTAAGTTTAAAGGGTCGAGTATTCATTCCTTCATCTTCCATATGATAAAACAAGCTGTAGAAATAACTCAAAACACCCTCAAACACGTCGCGCCACAGTCTTTCTATTCGTTGGTTGTGTGTACTACTACCAGTTATCATGCTGCCTTCACCTCTTTCAGTAAGCATAAAGTCTGCAATAGATACGTTTTCAAGGCCTTTATCAGATCGGACCCTCAAGGGTAGTCCAAATTTGTTAACCCCTGAAAGAAAACACTCTAAAACGGTTTTTGATGTGTTATTGTCACAGCATTTCAGGAATGTTGCAAGTCGAGTGAAACCATCTACACCTCCAACAATAATGAATCGCCAACGAACGAGCTTATGGTTTGTATCGACATGCCAAAGTTGGTTAGGCCCCATAACATTGTACACTCTTCGACAAAGTCAGCCTTTCTTCCTCTCGCTGACTCCATGCGAGTCTATACGGTGAATATAATCCCTTAAGCGCCATCTTTGAATCCGAATACCTTTTGTCACCAACATTTGTCTCAACATATTTTCTCCGCACAGAGGATAATTCCTGGCTATTTCCGATAACATAATGTCAAGTTCTTCATCGCTAATGGATGAAAAATCACACTTGCTGAGGCTGAATTGCGCCATTCTACGATACACTGTGCGCTCTGACACAACTAGTATTTTAGCAATATCGGATATCTTAAATCCTTGATCAAGTAAATTTTTGCAAAGTCGATTTTGGAATGTCTAATCTACTTTGTATTTTGGATTTATTGCTACCATATTTGACACATTCCATTCTAAGTTTCATCATATCTGTTGTTTGTGAAATTCCTAATGTGTTCATGTCTTGTGCTAAAAGCAAACAGATTATGTCCGGAGTTATTTTCTCTCTCTCAAAATTTACATACAAATGAGAAAGACCAATTTTGTGTAACACGTCAGATATTCTAGCATCGGCCATTTTGTTTTTTTTTCTAAAAGCACGCGCGAATAAGTATCATCACATAATAACAAAGTATCATCACATATACAAAGTATCATCACATAATGAAAAAGTATCATCACATAATGACAAAGTATCATCACATAATGACAAAGTATCATCACATAATGAAGAAGTATCATCACATAATGACAAAGAATCATCACATAATGACAAAGTATCATCATATAATGACAAAGTATCATCATATAATGAAACATTCTGAACACAAGGACACTAAGAAATAAAACATATATATATATAAGACGTGCTTCTTCAATAACCTTCAATGTGCCGTCAAGGTCAAACGATTGTAATACATTTTAAAGGTCTTTGTCAGCAAGAATACTACAGGTTTGATCACAATAGCCAAAGTCGGTTAAATGGTCGTTCCCTAAGGAAGATGAAACTTAGCTTTAATAATAATTTTGCTATTTAGGAACTGTCTATTTCAATAATAAGTATATCTAATAAACAATACCGAAACATCAACTACTGGGCAGATGATATAACTGGGAACTACTAGACCACCAAGGCCATGTATCCACCCAGATCAGACCAAGTCAGACCATGTGAACAAGTCATGAACAGAATTAGATAAATTAAGGTGGTACCAAACACCTGACTCCAAAATCTTTCTGTCGTTTAATTTTTTAGATTGTTTTGTGTGTGAAGCATTATGATATTACCTAACAAATATTAAAAAAGCAAATGATTTTAACCAAGGGATTCTACACACTTCCATTTTAAACCCCCCTTAAATCGAAGGTATATCCGTAGACGATACAAGAATGCTAGTTAATGCTTGATTTTCCTTTTTTGGGAGGTAAAAGAAATAATTTACTAAATAGTTAAGCTTATTTTGAAAGGGTGATGCCAGTTCCAGCTAATTAACACGAAAATTATGGATATTTTTTTTTAATTAGCAATCTTTTTTTTTAGGAAAAATAGAATATTTTACCAAGAAATGCCGTAAAATACAACGGCAAAATATTTTTCGGGAAGCTCATCTGATAATTTTTTCCTTTCTTCCTACAAAATGTACATACAAGTTTGTGCTTAATTAAACAAAAGCTATAACTACCACAGTACCATAGAACTCTGGGTTAAACTACATGTTAGTGTAAAATGCCCCTGACTGTTTGGAACCTTAGTTGACAGAGTATTTGGGGTAAAATGTAGACACTGAGATTATTATATTTTTGTATAAAAAGTCTGTGGAATCAAATCTCAATTGTATTGTAGTTGATGACCTTTTTTAACTCTCACCAACTGTATTGGATAAATGTAATGGCAACTTACACCGGCAGCAGTACATCTCCCTTGCTATTACATCTAATTCTACAACTGGTCTACCCTCCTTCCATCCGTTGCTGACATGCATATCATTTTCGTCTATTGTTATGTCTGAACCAATATCAAGCAGATTATGTGTACATGGTTTTGTGTAGAGGTTGTGGTCATGTAATTTTGGGTCGAGAAAAAATGTGGTTTTCGGTTCACTATTTAATTTTTGAAAAATGAAGATCGTTGGTTTTTTGTATTGTTTGCCATTAAGTAACCACGGCGACACCTTTCTCTACCCATCGCTATAATTTTTTGATACCTGATATTATCAGTAAATACTATTTATTAGAGACACTAAAAAATGTAAAACAATCAGTAGGTCCTATCAGCATAGCGTACGTTTTGTAAACATTGTACATCTGTGTCAGCTAAACGCTTGAAATTGAAGCGAACTTTTAAAATCCCAGTAATGTTGTCCGTTAGAATAGAGTTACCTCCCTGTAGTGTTAGGTACCACTTTAATATAATAAATTACCAATTGTAAGTTTCTGTGTGAATTAGGGTACATATTAAATCATGATATTGTGTTTTCTGAGCTCTGGTTTTTATAACTAAGATATGAAGATATATTGAAAATATATATATGCACACCATTCTACCCATCGAATTCCTGGTGTGCCTTTGTAATGCTATCTCGTGTTTTGTTTATCTATTATTCACGAATTTAAGCAGAAGGTGACCTTCATCAATTCATAAAGCAAGCTTGATCATCTATATGCAAAGAAGTATATGTATTTAACAGTTGTCTTACTTGTATATGCATATTAAACTAAATACATACAATGTAGTATAAATTGAAAACCGCTGATAGGTGAAGGTCAACATTTTCAATACCACACTGACACGAACCATGTACTTTTCTGTCTCAGCATCAATTTAAAAACCACACAAACAAAGGATACTGGCCGAATCTGATGAAAATCTAGTCATTAGATGGACAACAAAATTAACAGTAAGATATGCACAGAATCGATTGATATGACTGAAAGAAAACTAATATCATATAATGAAAAGAAATGTTAGGTAATGATGGTCAACAATTTCACCAATACCAACAACGTGAATCTTACACCTCACAACTGAACACAAAAAGGTCCAGCACATATGGAGTTGGAAATCCCCTCCGATAGTTGGATTTTAACAATATAGATATCAACAAACAACGCAAAAAATATGCACAGGTTCGCTTCCACTCGAAAAGACCACATATCCACTATATATGGTACAACAGACTGGTAATTAACTAGCGGAAGATATTATAATATGCATGCTATAAACATCACAATTGATGATTTGATTTGATTTGATTTTTGGTGCTTAACGCCACTTTCAGCAATATTTCAGCTATATCATGGCGGCCAGTTTTAGTGGTGAAAGAAACTGGAGTACCCGGAGAGAACCACCGCCCATGGGCAAGCAACTGGTAAACTTTATCACTTGCGGCTTCGAGTCTAGTGCACCCTTTTTGTAATTTACAAAGCCGGGCGCGAACCCACGCCGTATTGGTGATAGGCTGGTATGAGTTGCTAGGTAATCCAACTACCTAACTCATTTTGCCACGCGGGCTCTCATCACAATTGCTTCTTCTTATAGATCTAATATAAATTAATTAGAGTGTGTCGTAAAAAACAAGATGTAATAAAATCATTAATTTGCAGGAATAACAACATGACAACAGAAAAATGTATCTTGATAATGTATTTAACAAATTGTTAGTTATCTACAAAATTTACTTGTTTCTCTGATCAATGATATCCCGGTCCTTTCCCCATTCATGACTTATCACCGGTTGTGTAACTAGATTAACACGACGGGTGCCACTAGTGGAACAGGAACTGATTACCCTTCCAGAGCATCCCCGCTTTTTAGTGGGGTTCGTGTTACTCGATCTTTAGTTTTATATGCATGTTTTGTAGATCGGTGTTTGTCCTTTTGTACTTTTTCTTTTGAACATTGTGTTGTATGTCCTTCTTCGATATACGGATTCTGATTACCCTTTGGTATCTTCAAACTCTTCTTGTAGCAAAAACCTAGATGTAAGTCTTTCATGGAAAACAAGTGTCGTTTGTGTTTCTTTACAAGTAACTAAAACATCTAGGAAGTGTTGCATATCAAAGATGTGCACCTTATCTGAAGCACATTAAAATCCCTATTTAGTTCTAGGAAACCCTGAAAATTAATATTTTGTTCAACAAAAAATTGAAATCATAGGTTCAAGACCGCAGTTCCTCTGGAAAAGAAAACATATAAATATATGTGTGTTTTGTTAACAGTTATTGATTAAACATGTATATCCCCTCTGTAGAACATTAAGATTCCCTGCTTAGGTTTGGTAAATCAGAGAAATCAATATGATAAAAGCACATCATAGTATGTGCACGACTTCAGTTCTATTGGGCAAGAAAATGTGAAAATGTGGTGGGATTTTGTTGATAATTACACCTTATATAAGAATGATGGATTCTGATTGGTTAATAGCCGTGATATTTTTTTTTACAAATTCAGGCCTTGCATTGTGAATTTGCAGAATTTTTACTTCATATTGGTGTATTTGCATAAGATTTAACTTTTTTTCATGGTATTTGCAAAATCGTATTTGCCGTTTTTACCCTTCACCGAGACGCCTGTAACAAAATTTGTTAAACGTTATCAGTTGTGCGTTTTATGTAACATCATTCGGTAGAATTAAACAGATACATCATGTTAGGTCCTGAAAACGACAAACAAAAGGTATTATTTATTTAGCCAGTGTTCTAAATAATATTCGGTGTAATTAAACAGATATATCATGTTTGGCAGGGGTATTTGCGAAAAATACCAGTCTTGAGAATAAATTTCCCCGCCATTCGGCTCGGGAAATTTTTCGTCTCTCGACTGGTATTTAAATACCCCTCCCAAACATGATATATCTGTATAATATTCTCTGAGGAAATCCGAATTAGAGATGTGTAGCCCCTCTGTACTACATCTGTGCAAAGACTTAAAATTCAATAAGTCTTGAAGTATCAAGCGGAGAAGTGCATTTGATTGGTACTTTAAACATATTTTATTGCTCAAATCAAATGGATTAGACACACGTTTTTCAACTTAGAATGTCTTCTCCAAGTTTGATTGGTAGTCTATATATGGTGTTTAACATTTAGCACAAGGTCATTTAGTTGTATCGAATAGGCAGGAAGCATTGGCTATATAAGTATTGAGAATCAGTCATATAAATCATTCTTATAGTGAGTGTTGAGGTATTGTTGGACGTGTCACGTATACAAAGGTATATTGGTAGTTAGTCTCTGTTTAGTTTATTTTTTTTTTTTTT
>MJUT01048279.1:11353-25952 GCA_002080005.1 Gigantidas platifrons
TTTTGTTATATCAACCACATACTGACTAACAGATGTAGTAATTACAAAATATAATAAAACGAAACATTACAACTATGCACCCTTACAGTTATTGTTTCCATTTTCTAACAAAAGAAATTAAAGACAGGAATATCTTCAGCTTGAACTCTGACTTTGTGACCTTAAAAGAGGTCAAAATTAATATATTTAAAATGTTAATGAATAATATATTGTAAACGTCCTAACAAAAAACAAACAACGCGCCAACGTGCCAAAGATTGTTGTTTTTATTCTTGTGCCTCGTTGTAAAGATCACATAACCTATGACAAATCATTTCTGTGAGTTTACGGTTTATAAATATCGTATGCAATAAGTCCTATACAAATAGTCTGTAATGAGTATTAATATGGTAATCGATATAAGAACGTTATATAAATACATTCTACTAACAAGGAGAGATAACTCTTATCTGTTATAGTGACTTCATGTAGCAATAAGTCCTATACAAATAGGCTCTAATGAGTATTAATATGGTTATCGATATAAGAACGTTATAAAAACAAGTTCCATATTACGACATCTTACTTATATTGTTTGTTTTTTTTTCTTTCTTTTATATTTTCTTATATTGTCGTTTCTTCTAACAGGGAGAGATAATGCTATCAGCTATAGTGACTTCATTTAACATTTTAACGGTAAATCGATGGTTTGAAAGGGGGAATTATATTACAGCGCTCATAATGCACATTAAGTTCAGCATCTCTCATAACTTTAAAATTCAAATGTATTATAAATATTACACAAACCTTCCACAGCGTAAACAACCAAGTTTTCCACATCAAACTTCCCTCCTGTCATCTCTGTTACTGTTTCCAGACTAATCTGATATGTTCCAGGAGACATCACACTATTTAGTGGAATCCCTTCTGTGGTCTTAGTAACAGCATTCTTGAAAGTAAGAAAGTCTGGACCTTTCCCAAACACTGGTCCACAAGTTCCATCCATTGTTAATGCATATTCTGGAGACTTAATTGTAAATTTACAAGGCTTCGCTCCAGTAAGAAGGAACAAAAATGCATCACTGTCATATACAGACTCCCCAGCCCCGGACATCCAGCTGACTCGTGCATATCCTCCATAAACATTTCCATTTATATTGTATACGATGGTAACGGTCGGGCCTTTGTTGTCACAATTATTATGAAAGACGGTAGGATCACATCCATGATCAGCAGCAGAGTATAATAACGTGTACCTCTTTTTCTCTCCACCTATCCATTTGTTTAGAAGACCCTCATGTTCTGATATTTGTTTTGATAAAGACATCTGAAAAAAATGTTCTTTACAATTATGCTTACCCTAATTAAAATCACGAAGTGTGTAAGGTGTAGCAGTTGTATATCGTACAATTCTTGTAAATAAATATCCATGTATGTAAATTCCTACTTTCAGTTCTATATAGGAAAATCCAGGTTTATTAAATTTTCCAAAAACTATGTTTAAACAATAGGTAGTATGGTCATGTGATGTGAGTGCGAACTTTTTGTCGTCTGGTATTTAACAAACATATCTTCTGTTTTATCAGAATTGTAATCTGGTTTGACATTGTACTTTGAAATTCGAGGAATTTATGACATCTAAATAGTAAACCTGATCTACCAAAAGTATGTAGATTTCTTGGGTTTGTCCCCTCTCAGTTACCTGAACTCCATATCTACCAGACACTACCCAATGTACATATTTTAGATATATATGTCGATACCATGCTTGTATTACGGTTTATCAGACGACGTCTCCCTAATGACCGAATCCGAGTCGGACCTGCAAACAATGCTTAATATTGCCTCTTCATTTGCCACGAAATGGAATTTAAAATTGAATTCAAATAAATCAAAAGTATTGGTTGTAGGAAAACGTATTGATAAATCTAATACATGGCTACTTGGGGATACATATATTGAAGAAACAAATGAATACAAATACATTGGAGTATATTTCTCTCGTTCTCTTAAACCCACTCAACATATTGGCAACCACATAAAGAATAATATAGATAGCAAGTTAAATGGTATGATAAGAATTTTAGGTAAACATGGTAATTTCAATCGCATTGAATTTGGTAGTGCATTATGGAATTCACGGCTGTTCAATATGGTTCCCTTCGTCAGCAGCGCAAAAGGATTTATTAGAAAGTCTTCATTATCAAGCAGCCAAAATTACTATTCGCACTAAAATGAATATTCCGAAATGTGCTCTACTTGGGAACTAGGATGGGAACCAATCAATGTCTTTCTAGATAGACAAGGGGCCGGTCTCTTTTTTTCTTTAGATTTTCCACAATATCAAGCAATAGGCTATAAGTAAAGTAGTTTTTCATGAACTGTCTCGATTTAAAACACAAATTATTGAATGGCCCTATTTTTCATATATTCGTACGCAGTTTGAAGATGTAGGCCTTGACCATTTCATTGAAGGAAATTCTAAAATAAATACGTTCAATAGGTTCTTTGGAATGAATAATACAATTAAGGAGCGTGAAATAATCGAAGCAAAAGCTACTTTAGAGACATATACGACATTTTTTGTAAGTCGAGGGACACAAAAATATGTAAATAATATTGAAGACTTCGAGATACCAAGACTCAAACTTCTGGCAAGAACTACTTGTTTACCAATAAATGATGTTTTACATTGCATGCGTTTAAGGCAAAATGATCTTTGTCAATTATGTGACAGTAATGATATAGAGACCACAAATCATTTTATGTTTGAATGTCCAGCTTTTGAGGACCTAAGAGTCAATTTTTTCTCTGAGATCACCGACACCCTGTCTAGTACTGATCTACACATTGATTTTATTAGATTGCCGTCAATTAATAAAATGCAACTGCTGATTGGAGATCATTGTTTTTATTTTAATGAAAATATAGGTAATATTTTGGATATAAAACTCAAGAAATACTTAAAGAATCTGGTATATACAAGAGACCTAAAAAGATGAGCAATATGTACCCCACAAAAAATACGGAGGTGAACCCAGGTGCTCGCGAAGTGCCAGCAGCCCCTGCTTCTTAAAAACCACCCGTCGTATAACTCATATATATTATATATAGTCAAGTTAAATAAAAGTCTTGTTAACCTACTTAAATTATTGTTTAACAACGTGATATCTTTTATTCAAATGCTAGTTGCACTTAACACTCCAAAAGTCCAAGCTCCTTTTGGTGTTTCCCTGATACACGGGGGGTCACTTTCTATATACTTGTATATACAGACGTGCCGCTGGATTGGGTCGGTTTTTTGAGCTGTCAAATATATGACTAGGGTGGAAATTTTACATTAGGATATGTCAATGGGTGGTAATTGGTAAGCAAATAATATATGAATGGGTCTTATCTTTAATACATTAATACACAGATAAATCTGACATTTAATCCTCCGATAATTGAATAATCAAGTGTCAAATTAATATATTACAGGATGTTTCTTATCTGGACCATGTCTGTACAAGCAATTAATAATTAGCAATCTCGGTTTCAGGTAAATAAAATATATGAATGGGTCGACATTTTAGGTAAGGAATATATGAATAGGTAGGATTTTNTCAATATCGTAGTTTACATTAGTTACGTTATTGATGCTAGCCGAGGAGTTCCGAAAGTAATAACTGATAGAACACATGCGCCACCTATTAGCGTAAAAATCGTAGGTGAACCCCAATAAAGTATTATTACTTGCATGTGATCAAAATTTGAATTACATATATATATTAAATACCCTTTGGAAACATTTATTTATTTTGCATTTTGTATTATTTTTTTTACTTCCATTAAAAATGTACAATTTTTGAAGTGTTTTATTTTCTTTTATTCTTTTAACACGGACCAAACCATAAACCCGAGGACGAGGCCAGGTGCTCGCGAAGTGCAAGCAGCCCCTGCTTCTTAAAAACCACCCGTCGTATAACTCATATATATTATATATAGTCAAGTTAAATAAAAGTCTTGTTAACTTACTTAAATTATTTTTTAACAACGTGATATCTTTATTCAAATGCTTGTTGCACTTAACATTCCAAATTTTTTTTACTTTCATTAAAAATGCACAATTTTTAAGTGTTTTATATTCTTTTATTCTTTTAACACGGACCAAACCAAAAACCCGCGGACGAAGCCAGGTGCCCGCAAAGTGCAAGCAGCCCCTGCTTCTTAAAAGACAACCGCCGTGTAACTCCTCTATTATATATATAGTCAAGTTAGATAAAAGTTGTGTTAACCGATTTAAATTATTTATTTAATGGACCTCAACAATATTTCATGGTTTTTGGGGGCTGTATTCAGCATTTAAGACNTACTTAAATTATTTTTTAACAACGTGATATCTTTATTCAAATGCTTGTTGCACTTAACATTCCAAATTTTTTTTACTTTCATTAAAAATGTACAATTTTGAAGTGTTTTATTTTCTTTTATTCTTTTAACACGGACCAAACCATAAACCCGAGGACGAAGCCAGGTGCTCGCAAAGTGCAAGCAGCCCCTGCTTCTTAAACGACAACCGCCGTGTAACTCCTCTATTATATATATAGTCAAGTTAGATAAAAGTTGTGTTAACCGATTTAAATTATTTATTTAATGGACCTCAACAATATTTCATGGTTTTTGGGGGCTGTATTCAGCATTTAAGACCTGTTTCGATCAGTTCAGTTTGTTCTTCATTGCAAATCATAATCCGATTGTTTGTTCGTTAAGCACCATCGAACAAACAAACAATAAATTATAAGGAATATTACAAATTTTTGAACAGATTATACTTGTATAACCTGGTTTGGAACAGTTTACGCTTTTCATAAAGCGCTCCGTGGTTTATTAAGCGTAATTAGGTTATACCCGGTATCGCATAACCTGTTCAAAAATTTCAAATATTTCTTAATTGGTGTATTGACGCTAAATATAGAATTTATGTGGTGAGGCCTAGAAACGGGGGAAAGACGAGCTTTAGCGAGTCTTTCCATCCGTTTCGCGCAGAGCCACATAAATTCTATATTTACTGTTAATACACCAATATTGCATTTATCCTGCAATAGAATTTGCAAAAAAATGCTATTTCATTTAATAATTAAAAAAAAAGATAACGAAAAAAACCACATTGATCCCTCAATAGTAGTTCCGGTAAGGGGCGTGGCTTAATAGCTTTAATAGGCTAATATGAAAAGTATTATTATGACAGGGGTGTGGCTTAATAGCTTTATTAGGCTAATGTGAAAAGTGTTATTATTATGACAATGTGAAGTATTATTAAAATGTATGACACTGTCATAATAAAGCAATAGTTTATTTCAACTCATTTATTATGACAAAAATATACCCAATTGCAGGAGAAAGCAAGTTTATCATATATTTTGTTGCAATATGCTCGTTTTTGCATGTCCAATAATAGCTGAAAGTCAGTGTCGGTTATTTGCCCTCGGGGCAAATATCGTATTTGCCCTCAAATATCCGTATATGCCCTCATATATCCGTATTAGCCCCCTAATTCAACTTCCGGTATCTGCGCAGTGGTCTCAAAGATCATGCATAGAATCGAATTTCAATCAAATTAACACATTTCAACATATTGGAATAAAGTTTAAATAACTTGAAACGGAATAATTAGCTCAAATGCATACGTCGTGTTAAATAGGAATTTCCATTCAAATGTCAACGTCTTAGGTAGATTTTACAAACAGTTTCTAACGTCATTGTACAAATCGACATTGTTTGGTATATTTTTGAAACTAGACTCGAAGCAAAAATATTTGCAAGTTGAACAAAGGCAACTCTCTTAAGGATTTCTTTTCGCAATTTGTCAATTCAAAGATCATTTTGCAATATAAAAGGCAATGCTTTATTTGATTTGATTTGATTTGTGGTGTTTAACGCCACTTTCAGCAATTTATCAGCTATATCATGGCGACCAGTTTTATTGGTGGAAGAAGCCGGAGACAACCACCGACCATGGGCAAGGAACTGGTAAACTTTATCACTTTCGGCTGCGAGTCGAGTGCACTTTTTTTGTAATTTACAAAGCCGGGCGCGAACCCACGCCGTATTGGTGATAGGGTTGTATGAGTTGCTAGATAATCCAACTACCTAACTCATCGAGCCACCCGGATCCTCGTCAATACTTGGAAAAGGTCAATGTAAAATATGTGATAAAAAGATTATGACATGAAATTTTCCATATCGTTCCTGGTATCAACCCTCTACCCATATCAGTCCTCCTGCTTCGCTGTCGGGCTTGATATGAGAGTCTCGGGTTAATACCAGGGCCGATATGGAAAATGTCGTGTAATAATCTCTTATTATTAACTGCTCCCGGAGTGTTATTACATGGCTTTCCGTCAATGTTCGTAAAATCACAATTTCCGGAAAACTGTTTGCAAACATGTTTAAACTTATTTATTGAATATTTGCACAGAAAATTATTAACTGCCAATTTTCTCTCTTATGATATTTAAAGTGCAAAAAAAAGTTCATTGATAAATTTAAGGATTTGCTTATTAAAACAATACATTTCTTGTTCTATGGCTATGTATTTAATTCTAGCCAAATATGACGAAACATTTTGGAACAGATCAGTTATTTCCTCTGTTGAAGTATATGATAAACAGATCATAGCATGCCATTTTTCATATCATACTCTTTATCAGCCTATCGGCTCTCGGTCTGATAAAGGGTATGATATGAAAAATGCCATGTAATAATCCATTTATTATCAGACTAATAGTTTACTTCGTCTAATCAATACAGATAAAAATGTTATGTTTAATATATACTTCAATAAAATAATCTTAATGTAACAATAATACAATTACTTACCTTGCATTAAAAAATAGTTGAAAATTGACTTAAAACTGACACATAAGATATAAAAGATTTAGATATATTAAATAACTACTTTCAGTAATGTATACATAGGAAAATCCAGATTATACGCAATTTTTCGAAAACTAGTTTTACTACTTAAAAATAATTTCATCATGTGATATTTTTCGGGGAACTTCATCGGTTCATTCCCATTTATCCAACTCTTTGAAAAATAGATAGTACAGGTAAAAAATAAAAGTGGGATAAATGAGATCAAATGTATTCAAGAACAAAGGGCACTTAATTAAAACTTGGGTGTGGGACAGGTGAATAAGTGGACTAAAATTTGGACCAGGACAATATATACTACATTTTTTTACATGTCCAAGTACAACAGTTAATATTTATTTCCATATATTTCCTTTAAAATGAAAACAAATACAAATTATTATTACTAATTTTGACTGAAATCAAAATTTATTTGGATATGATATTTCTTTATGAGTCGATCACGTCTTTCTAATAACTGTATGAAAATTCATATTGAAATTGAATATAATATACCTTTATTGACATGATGATATCTTTTTCCTCCTGCCTTTTACAATTAATAGCATTCTCTTGAAATAGGAAAATAAAGTGTGCAAAGTTTTAAGATCCTCAATTGAATTGTTTTCTCTGTATGTTAAGTGTCCCCCTTTTCTTTTATAATGATATATAATATAAGCTAATTATTACAGTGTACATGTAAAATTGAAATTGAACAAATTTTTTTACATTCCACTTAAGATTTATCATAAAACTCATATAGAATAAACAGAAAGTTTTCAAAACTTGACATTTATCTAAATACAAATTATAACTTGTTCCCCCTTTTCTATTATTCAAGCCTTATTACATATACATGACATCATCAGATATTTAAAATATATATATACAGTCCGACAAAAGTTAAGCACCACCTGACTTGTTTCAATAAAAGGCCGTTGGCCACTGGTCCCCCGACGCCAAGGTTATATCGTAAGATTAAATTTTGAAACTACTGTAAACTAGAGGGTCAGGTGAGCCTGTATCACTCATAATTCTGAAAGGGGACCATCCAAGGACCATTTTGAAGTAAAAAAAGGGGAGTAATTCTGGTTAGATTTGTCGAAAAATCATCATTATCGAACTTGACCTAGATATTCATGAGATACAATTACATACCAAACCTAGTTTCAATCTGACTTTTTGTTCACAAGTTATAATTTGGAAACCAAAATATTAGCAATTTTGAAGTAAAAAAAAGGGAGTAACTCTGGTAAGATTTGTCGAAAAATTATCGCTATCGCACTTGACCTAGATATTCATGAGATACACTTACATACCAAACCTAGTTTCAATCTGACTATTTGTTCCCAAGTTATCATCTGAAAACCAAATATTTAGCAATATTGAGGTATAAAAAGGGGCACAACTCTAGTAAAAATTGTCGAAAAATTGTCATTATTGAACTTGACCTAGATATTCATAAGATACACTTACATACCAAACCTAGCTTCAATCTGACTTTTCATTCACAAGTTATCATCTGGAAACCAAAAAGCACACTGACGGACGGACATACGAACGGACGGACGGACGGACGGACGGACGATACCCATTTCTATAGTCCCCTTCGACGAAGCGTCGGGGGACAATAATATCTTTTCTAATAATGAACTTATTTCAAATCGGTTTGCTGTTTTCGTTACCTGTACACACATACTTTCTTACCTGTGAAACAGGTTATTGATCGATTTTTATTTATGTGTATATTACAGGGTGTGTAAAGTGCCACGTGTACTTTTCAACATTTGTGTTTGCGAACGAAAGCTGACTTTTTGTGTGTAGAGTTTTAAGTTTCATTTTCTATTGGTTTTATTTGATGCGGCGAAAATTAACCATACCAGAAAGGTGGCAAGCTATTGGCATGCATAACGGTGGTTTTAGCCATAGAAGGGTGGCAGACCACTTCAGGGTTAACCATTCCATCAGTGTACGACTGATGCAGCGCTTTCGTCAAACGGGGAATGTTATTGACCGTCCACGGGCAGGTAGACCTCCCAAAACGACACCGAGAGAGGACCGGCTCATATCCAGACGGGCGCGGCAACGGCCGTTCAGTACAGCTGGTGCATTCGTGGTAATTTAGCGTTTGGAGACCACATTAGCACACACACTGTAATCAGACGCCTCCACCATCAGGGAATGCGAGCGCGACGACCCATAAAACGTCCACAGTTGACATTACGTCATCGCCATGCTCGATTTGACTGGTCACATGATCATTTGTGGTGAACTATTCGCACATGGAGACGGGTCCACTGGTCTGATGAAAGTCGTTTTTTGTTACGCCCTACCGACGGTCGTGCAAGGGTTTGGCGCCAACGAAACACTTCATTTCAGGACAACCACATTTTGGGCACAACTGCTTTTGGGGGTGGGGGTGTAACTGTCTGGGGTTGTTTTTCCTTTGACTGTAAGTTGGACTTGTACGTTCTTTATGGTAATCTGACAGACCAAAAATACCGTGACAATGTGCTCGCTCCACGCCAGTCCCCCATTTCGACAATCATGCGTTGGCTGACAGGCCGATGTTCATGGACGACAACGCTAGGCCACATAGAGCCCGAATTGTACAACATTTTTACAGCAAGAGGCTGTTCAGACAATTCCATGGCCTGCGGTGTCGCCAGACATGAACCCTATAGAGCATGTATGGGACATTATTGGCCGAAAAATTAACCAACGCAATCCAAAATGTCAAAATATTGACGAATTAAGAACTGCTATCTTACAGGAGTGGCAACAGTTCCCCCCAAGAACGGCTTAGGCGTCTTGTGCGAAGCATGACTAGGCGTGTTACAGAACTTCACAATAAACGCGGTGGATATACTCGTTATTGATTTTTATGCCTAACACATACGCACAATAGATGCATTTAAAAGTTCTTAAAATCTGAAGACTCTGCATTTTAATGTAATGTTAAAAACTTCCATCAAAGACAAACTGGTTTTATGTTTTTCCAGCGCCTGTTTTGAACCCCATTTTTGCCACGTCATAGTCACGTCTTTCAGGATGATAAATACTTCGTAGATTGGTAATTTTAGAGCCCTTGGTGTAGTCTTTTGAGAAGTGTAAGAAAAATGGTGATATCTATTTTATTGTTTTAACAGTATTGATGTAAAAAAATATATCGATAAAAATATAGGGTGGTGCTTAACTTTTGTCGGAGTGTATATATATAAAGTCTAAGGGAATCTACCATCTTTATTGGTACCGTTGCACAATCTTCTAGACTTCTATATATATAAACATATATATTTATTAACCAATGTAACAAAATACGTATGAAACTGACCAGTTAATACAGATTCTTTTAGTGGTATTTATACAGGTCTAATACGGCTTCGAACTGGTCTTTATACAGGAGTGGGCATGCGCACTTAGCAATAAACAAAAAAAATGGCAGACGACATAACCGATACTGTATTAGATGTATACATGTAGCTGTATCAGATCAGAAGCAAGAAAGGAATATATATCCGAGACAACAACCCAACCGCCCCTTAATAGTATTGAATTAAATAGGTTGTGTTTTTCAAATTGGTGTATGGTTACTGAAAGTATCATGAAATGGGTGTTTTGATATTTATCCTACATTATGTCCTCGTACAAACATTGAAATGTGGAATGTGTCTGAGACAACCACCCCTTAATAGTATTGAATAAAATTGGTTGTATTTTCACGTTGGTGTATGGTTACTGAAATTATCATGAAATGGGTGTTTTGATATTTATCCTACATTATTTCCTCTTACAAACATTGAAATGTGGAATGTGTCTGAGACAACCACCCCTTCATATTGCATTTATGGTTGTATTTTACATATTAGTGTATTGGTTAATATTGGATGTTTTGATATTGGTTGTATTTTACACATTGATGTATTGGTTAATAAAGGTATCATGAAATGGGTGTTTTGATATTAATCTTGTATCATGTCCAAGTACAGTCGTATTGAGTCTCGTACAGCTGTATTGATCCTCGGCGTTGCCTTGTGTCAATACAGCTGTCCTCGATTCAATACGACTGTACTTGGACATAATACAGGATTAATATCAAAACACCCATTTAATAATACTATAATATAAACGTCTGAAAAAGTAGCCAACGTATGAACCTACGGGATGTCGGATCGGAAACAAGAGTTAACGATTCCGTACAAACAAACAAAAATGATAAATAAACGTCGAAAATATTAGCCCCACGATATAAAAAAAAATATGTTAAAATATAACAAAAATATAACAAAAATAACTATAAGTCTACAAAAAGACTATAATTATAATTAAATCGACGGATATTTCGCTTGACCGACAAGTTTTATCAGCCAATCGTAACTACTCGGCCATTCTCGCTACCCTGCAAATAACCTCGTATGCATTAGGCGTATAAATCGCACTACTTTTCAAATATCAGTTACATGAAAGTTTGATAAAGTTATATTTTAAGCAATTTTCTATATTTCAATTATTTTCATGGATAAAAGTTAAAGTTTTAATTAGTTTTGTATGATTAGATTTTACTTAGTATGTCTTCCATATTGGATTTTTGTGGACTATATTTTTGTGCGGCTTATATATAATTAACTTCCGGCAAACAATTTAAGAAGAATTTCTACTATCTACGTACGAGGTTATTTGCAGGGTAGCGAGAATGGCCGAGTAGTTACGATTGTTTTATCAGCGTCTGTAATCTGATTTGAAAAATTGTCACGTGACCATCAGTTATCGTGACGTAAATTACTAAAAATCATAATCTTGAACTTTAAAGTCTAAGGGACTCTACCAACCAGAGAACTTAATGAGTAACAGAACGTCGAGACATGACGATGCAGCACAAACAAAATAAATTATAGAAGTCTAGAAGATTGTGCAACGATACCGATAAAGATGTTGCAAAAAATATATTGACAAAATTTTCGATCAACAAATGACCTTCTTCAATGTCTTACAGAATTAGACTGAGTTTGTATAGATTGGATGGTATAATTACAACTCACTAAATAGTCAGGTGACAAAGTGTGACCCATTTGAGGAAGTTAAGGGTTATGTATAGGTTAAACAATAGTATTCCATGTTTTATGAACTTTAAAGCTCGAGGCGCAGCCGAGAGCTTTAAAGTTCATAAAACTTAGAACATAGTAAAGTACTCTCGACAATAGAATTTTGCCTTACTTAACCATTAAGACCATGGTTTTCCCCATTGTTCCCCAAGGCAAAATTATATTGTCTTGATTACTTTACAATGTTCTAAGTTTGTAAGAACATGATAATCCCTGTCTTCATGATAAGTACTCGCTTCGCTCGTAATTCTTCATGAAGACAGGGATTATCATGTTCTTACATACACATGGAAAACTAGTGTTTGACCAATTTAGAACATAATCACCTATCCGAGAAAAATAAAAGAAACAATAACTAGCAATAATTAGTCAAATAATGAACTTTCAGTATCTGTACAGAGAAAAATGTATTCACTTAAAAAGTCCTAACATATAAAATGAAAATGTACCCTTAAGACTTTTCTTTTAAATGTGATCATGATTAAAGCTGTTTCTGAAATAAGTGAACCATGTGTTAAAAATGGAAAGATGCATTTTTTCCATAAACGGTATCGATATATTGAAAATGTGAAATTTCAGTTATATTTTTAGCTTTTGCTTTGCTCTATTTCTTTTTTGATTATTTATTTATTTATTTATTTATTTTTTTACAGAAAATGGTTTTCTATGTTTGATGATTTATTGTAATCCAGGCAGATTTTAATTGTTCTCTAATCAGACTTAGTGTGAACTTTATTGAGTCATTCTATACCTAATAAGAGAACAATGCAAATCCAGTCAATCGTGACATTTTATAAAACATAGAAAGCCATGTTTTATGAAAATAAGAGTAAACAATCCAAGCTTCTGATTGGTCGGGGAGAGGTGATTATGTTCTAACGTTAATAAAAGGTGGTGAGCACAAATCCTTAACTTTGTGACAGTAGTAAAATATTCGTTAACTATAAACACTGAAAGAAAATATACATAAAAACCTATTGTTTTCTGTTAATACCGTCCGGATGTAAAACACGGGGTTCTTTAATCCAAAATCTTTCCCGATTTTCACGTTGAAAATCACCCCACAGACAGTTCTGTTCAATGACCAGGACTTTCATTCTGTTAAAATCCTCGAGACTGTGGTTAGACAGTCCGGAGTGCTAGCTCACAGGAAGAAATGGCTTTTTTGTAAGGTCACTCCTGTGTCCATTCAGACTTTTGTGGAAGGGCTGCTTAGACTCGTCAACGGTTGGAGGCCACAAACGGAACACTCAAGAATGTAAATAACATTTGCACTCTTGCAATTAACAGTGCAAAATATTTTGTACTGTTTTCCGGTGACCTTACTGGTATACGATGACGAGAGTTGCATATGTCTACAACGTTTTCAGCGTTTGTCTCCACAGGAGTGACTTGCCTATAGTTCTGTTAGGCTTTGAAATTTCTGTCCGCATCAACAGGTTTCTCAAACTGTTTGGTTGTTTGAAAGCAACCATGCGAAGCTCAGGAAAGACTTTGGACAGTTTGGATTTTTTTTCGACGGATGTCCAATGCTCACGAATGGTGTTCAAGCTGTTTCTCAGACAGGGATGGTATGTGAGGACACAAGGGGTTCTTTAGATACGATAACGTAACCCTCATTCCGCTTGTGCTCCATTTAGGGTTACGAATCGATCTCATTCAACGTATGGGAGCAAATTAAAATTTTCGTTCCGTGAATATTTCAACTTTCTTTTTGCATATCTGGTCATATCTTATTATTCCCAACAATTTTTAAGTAATGGTGATACGAAATAAGTGTTACAATCCCTGTTTCTATCTTCAAGACCGGTTTCGTATTTGAAAATTGTTACTTGTCCGCCATAACACCTTACGTAGACCCTCGCGATGGGCGGAGCCTATCCATATATGCCAAATATGGAAAACTGTTACTACGTTTTACTATAAAATTGATCCAAACCAGAGGCTCCCAGGAGCCTGTAATCGCTCACCTGGATCAAAGCTGCTTTCAATAACAACGCAACTGCACTGTGGTGCGCCATCTTGGTGGGAGAGTGTGACTGCATGACATCATTTGGAAAAGGACCATCGAATGACTATTCCATCAAAGTTTGGTTCTAATTGAGCTACTGGTTCCAGACAAGATGGTTTTTATGTGAATTTCCCAAAGGGTCCTATGTTAAACTAAGTTCAGCTGTGCAGCCATCTTGGTCAGAGGGCGGGAACACCAGAAACAATTTTGGAAGAGGGCCATCCAATGAATATTTTATCAAAGTTTGGTTCCAATTAAGCAACTGATTCCAGACAAGAAGATTTTTATGTGAATTTCCCATAGGGTCCTATGTTAAGCTAAGTTCGGCTGTGGGGACCATCTTGGTCGATAGATCTTGACATACTGAACATGTTTGCAGTTTAAACTTAACATTCATCTCTTATAGTTTTTGAAATATAAGACGAAAAGTATTAAAATTTTCAAAATTTCATGGAAAAAAGGGCAATAACTCTAAAATGGGTTATGGGATTTACCTCAAAATTGCAGGGTAGGTAGATCTAAACATGCTACATAATATTGGAATTTAAACTTAACCTTTATCTCTTATAGTTTTTGAAATATAAGACGAAAAGTATTAAAATTGAAAAAA
>MJUT01048293.1:0-14739 GCA_002080005.1 Gigantidas platifrons
ATACCATGCGGAGACAAGTATTATATAGCTAGTTGTGATTTGTATTTCGCACGTCTGATCTATCGGGTACAGGCCAAATCGGCACCTGGACATATCGGTACATTGACACTAGACACAATTGGGTCGAAACTTCCCATTTTCCTTCACGCATCGTCTATACCAGCCAATTGGTTTTTTTAATGCAAGATCGCGTAGATGTGAATGCACATGTACTTATACCAACAAATCTTTTATTTGTTAGTAAATGTCATCTGAAAAGTTATAATACAAACATTTATAAAGAAATCTGCAAGAGATTACTGAAAAAGGGACATTTTCGGACTATCGGACCTTCGGACTATCGGACCTTCGGACTATCGGCCCTTCGGACTATCGGACCTTCGGACTATCGGGCCGTCACCCAAACTACTGGGTTACGAAATCATTGAGATGTGTAATGTCAGACTACTGGGTAACGAAGTCAGTGAGATGTGTAATGTCAGACTACTGGGTAACGAAGTCATTGAGACGTGTAATGTCAGAATACTGGGTAACGAAGTCATTGAAATGTGTAATGTCAGACTAATGGGTTGCGAAGTCATTGAGATGTGTAATGTCAGACAACTGGGTTACGAAGTCATTGAGATGTGTAATGTCAGACTACTGGGTTACAAAGTCATTGAGATGTGTAATGTCAGACTACTGGGTAACGAAGTAATTGAGATGTGTAATGTCAGACTACTGGGTAACGAAGTCATTGAGATGTGTAATGTCAGACTACTGGGTAACGAAGTCATTGAGATGTGTAATGCCAGACTACTGTGTAACGAAGTCATTGAGATGTGTAATATCAGACTACTGGGTAACGAGGTCATTGAGATGTGTAATGTCAGACTACTGGGTTACGAAGTCATGAGATGTGTAATGTCAGACTACTGGGTAACGAAGTCATTGAGATGTGTAATATCAGACTACTGAGTTACGAAGTCATTGAGATGTGTAATGTCAGACTACTGGGTAGCGAAGTCATTGAGATGTGTAATGTCAGATTACTGGGTAACGAAGTCATTGAGATGTGTAATGTCAGACTACTGGGTAACGAAGTCATTGAGACGTGTAATGTCAGACTACTGGGTAACGAAGTCATTGAGATGTGTAATGTCAGACTACTGGGTAACGAAGTCATTGAAATGTGTAATGTCAGACTACTGTGTTGCGAAGTCATTGAGATGTGTAATGTCAGACTACTTGGTAACGAAGTCATTGAGATGTGTGATGTCAGACTACTGGGTTACGAAGTCATTGAGATGTGTAATGTCAGAATACTGAGTTACGAAGTCATTAAGATGTGTAATGTCAGACAATAGGGTTTTAACGTTTATGTTAATAGAAATTGTAAATTGCAGTTATGTTGTGTGCTAAATTAAAACAAAAGAGAAATCTGTAGAGAACCCTGAAGCACTATTTGTCAAAAAGTAACAAATAATGTGAACTTGTAGTATAGTCTGCAAATCAGAAATAATAATTGTCCATCTGCACCATGTTCCTCACCGAAACAAGATTTAATTAGGAATCTTTGTAGAAGACTTCACATCATTTGTACTATGTAAGTGCAGCTTTGGCAAATTCAAAAACAAATTTTCTAAACAGATACAAGAATTATCAATGATGGTCATGTTTGTCCATGACGAAGAAGTCGAAATGATGAATTTCTTATTTCTGTATAGGACCTCATATACATCATTACGACAAAGTATCTGATCAAGGGGGTCAGTGGTTTCAGAGAATATTAAAATAGGTAATGCTTGCGGACGGGCAAGTGGACAGAGGACGGGAGAAAGGCGTCAAGTAATGGTGATATTTATCTTAGCATAATGGTGCTCCTTGTTTCTGAGGGATAGGAGAGGACCGGAAAGTGGGGACAAATTATAGGTGGGGATCGGTTCCTCTTTCTGCTGTTTCTACTGAAAATATTTTTCTTCCATGCTAATTATTCATACTTTCTACATATTTTTTGCCAAAAAGAGTGGAAATGTGCGGGGCAAAGACATAGCTTTGTTCACCATCGAACTTGAAAGTGGGAGGGAGCAAGTGCCCCCTTTTCCCAATCCCACCGGCTTCTACGCCCTGTGCTTATGATTCAACAATTGCACTTTAAACTTGATATTGTGCATTAATTTACCTTTATTGACAATAAGAAGATAATCCATTTCGTATATATTACCATCAATCGTAGCCTCACAAAGGTAGTTGCCGAAATTATTGCTAGTCAGATTTGATATTTTCAAATTGTATTCTCCGATTGAAGGATCACCGACTATTAATATGTTGTCGGTATCATTAATGAAATGATTAATTGTGCGTCCATCAGATAAGAAGCTTGCCATTTCTTCTCCAAGAAACACCAGTTGTTTGATTGTTGCTTGAAGTATTGCAGACCAATATTACTGTATCTCCAATATCAGCGTAAATAACTGTGTTCGGTCTGTTCATACCATGACACCCTGTAATATTAAAACAAGCACATGTAGAACGAATATATGTTGAATATGGACTGTCTTTTATATGTTGCTATTAATTCAACACAAATAAAAAAAAAAACAAAAAAAAGCATATACAATCAAGCCTTTCTCATGTGATCAGGACCTATCGGAGGGGGCGGGGGGGTTCAGTCGGTATATCGGTCCGGGGCCCGGAGAGCCAGAAAAGGGTCTGTGAATCTTTGAAGGGCCCAATAGCCTTAGTGATAGACGTTTTATTTAGAATTTTTTCATTCTTTGGGGTATGTTCAACTATTTTTAGATATGTTATCTGGACATTCTGCTGCACAGGAAATAAAGCATTTATGAAAGTTTAGCAGTGGTTTTATTGAAACTCATATCTTCAATTTTGAGAGAAGTCTCAGCCTGTTCCCGGGGCCTCAAAGCAGTCTTGTTCCGCCTTGCAAAATTTCTCTTGGAGGCCCTGCATGTGATCTTCCAATGGAATGTAGAAATAACTCTAATTATAGGTTTAATTAATATGAAATGCATTATGAAGGGAAATTAAAATTAAGGTCACATAATACAAGTCAACAAAAAAAACACAAAAAAAACTAACAAACAAGTTAAATTTCATTTTGACAATTGTGCAAGATACGAAGTGATGAAATATCCAGTGTCAGTTATAGTAGTCCCCATAGTATGAATGATTTTTAGGGGGTTTTAACGCCACTATCAGCAATATTTCAGGTATATCATGGCGAACAGTTTAGTGGTAGAAGAAGCCGGACTACCCGGAAATAACCACCGACCATGGGCAAGCAACTGATAAGCTTTATCACTTGCGGCTGCGAGTCGAGTGCACCTTTTTGTACAAAGCCGGGCGCGAACCCACGCCGTTAGTCTCCATTGCATAGGGACCCTCTCGCCAAAGACCATCCTTCATAACAGGCCAGATTTGATAGATAAATACTAATTCAAGAGATGTCACACTTTCTTACAAGGACACATAATCATTCCAGAAGAGGTGGTCTTATATAAGAAGGGATAATAGTGTATCAACGTGGGAAGGATATTCAGATACTCATAATGTATTAAATGCACAACCAGATGGCAATTCGGTAACTTAAATCATGATCATGAAAAGTAAAAACATTCGCGAGTACATACCAAATACCACCTTAAGAATAGTTTGAATAAAGATAGTAAGAGGGAATTAAAAGATCGAAGGACAAACACTATACATGTATACACATGTTAGGCTAAATCAGTTGAGGTCTAGCGTTTTAAGCATTTAATATGTTAAGTTAGAAAACCAAAGAACCGACTTGTTACAGACCTCATGAGTATTCTCAAATCAATTTTTGCCAGTTGTTTCCAATGTTAGTGTTGTGCCTATGTAGAAGTTGTGTAGTGTCCAAGACTGTAGAATATATCAGCTTAGTATTGCAATAAATATTTTCATGACTCATATATAATATTTTGGTATTACGTGGGCTTAATAACCAATAAAATGAGAAGAAGAAAAAATACCACACTGTCAGCAAAACAGTTCCAAAATCCGATAACAAAATCAAAGAATATGCAAAATTGACACCCACACACATGACCGCCACCTTCCTCGCTTGGTACAGGCGCTTCAATAAAATGTATCGTGGTAAAACTAGTTTTAAGGGCCCAAACCTCCCCTCTTAGTGGAATGATGGGCTCCTGTAAGTACTTTTCACATGTGAGTAAAATGCCAACCCTCACATATAACCGGGTGAATAACTTTATATATTATATATCTATCTTGAATATTATTCATATATATTTAATCTTCACGACACATAAGTTGTTAATTACTTGATAGCGATATCTATTACATTTATGGTGTAATTTAGATCTTGAAAACATTATTGAAGGAAATTTTGTTTATCCTTGTTTATCCAAGTACCGGTATAACGAATGTCTTTATATTTACTTCCGACACTTCGAAAAAAGTACAGAACCAACAGACAACTTTCCATTTATATGTATCAGCAATCCAGTAGCACCTGCATATGGCGTGTGCATCTCTAAATTTATATGATACTTCAGATATGGTGGTCCTTATCAGGATTGCATTGATAGAGGGTTGCTGCTAACGAGGTAACTACTGAACAAAGTGTTCATAGTGGTTAAGCTAAAGTTATTACTTCAAAAGTTTTACTGTCGCTATCTTGACTTGGTAAACCATTACGGAATATTTGTGTCTCAGATTAGCACGCATGTGTTCCGTTTGTTGTAGTCACAATTCCACCGTCATTTCCTCTTTCATGACTCATCACCATATTTTTTTTAACTAAGACTAATACGACTGGTGCTACTAGTAGAATATAATCTGCTCACGCTTCCTAAGTTCACCCCAAGTGGGGTCCAATTACAAGCCTTCACGTCTTTAGCTCCATGTAGAGATGTCCATTGCGATTTCCATATAGAGTCTTTACTCCTATTTCTCATGATTTATTAATGCTATTTGTATTTATTTACGAATACTGGTGTCTCCAAAATAAATAACAGTAACACGATATGACATGACTTGTGCCACTAGTGGAACAGGCACTGCTTGTCGCCCTTCCGGATTACCGCCATGGATTGTAGTGGTAATTGTTGGAAAATTGTATTTCATAATAGGAGTGTGTACATGGGTGCAGAAAGATTCCCAAAGACTACTTACATACAAGTGCTAAAAGGTAGGACTGACTGCACATTTAGCATAGAGGGGAAGGTTTTCAAACTCCACTCATCATTAATTAGAATATGCAACTAATGCTTCATCTTTACAAAACCAATTTATTTTCTAGGGGGGGGGTCTTCTTTTGTCTGTTTTTTTTATGTTTTTATGTTTTCTAGTCGCAACAAAAAAATGTTTTATCCCACTCTCACTATTACAAAATGCTTGGTGTGAAAAATAAACACATATTGTTCTCTGTTTTTCATCAATCGTTTGTGGAAATCGTTGCTCAAGCAGTTTATACGTTCGAAGATTTTATATACATACCTTGTAATACTAAAAGCAGTGCACATACTTGTCCATACCAGACCATTATGTGGCAACAGTTCTATTTCTGTAGGAAAAACTGCATCTATATAAATCTAAATCACACAAAAATACGTACTCAAGACATTTCCTAGTTGAGCAAAAATACAAAGGTAAAAAAGTACTAAATTGCCAGAGAACACGGCATTAAGTAGAAATACTTGCTTCTGAAGGGAACTCTAGAATTCCCCTGCTCCACACATGTCACCCATTAATGTGTCAACGACTTAACGTGGATTTATTACATACATTCTAGAGTATTGACAGGTAACTTGTAACAAACATCAATAGTCTTCCAACGCTCTAATATCCAGTATTATCATACACATACTCATTAGAACACATAACCAATTGAACAATTATATTTAAATAGTATATTTAGAACCTTCGAGAATATACAAATAACACCAAAGCTGGCGAGGAATAATTTGGAGTGCTTGATTATTCCAATAAAAACAAAATTGCGAGGAATCATTTATACTGCTTGACATAGTTGTTCTTGTAATTGTGGTACTAGTATACTAAGTTTCTTAGTATGCCTATGTGATTGTCATTTTGAATTTGAAAGATATGTTCCACGCAAGATGATGAAAATAGATTCAATTTGTTTTCTGAATCCAGCTCTGTCATATAATAAAGAATATCAATATTATGGACAGTACACCGAATCATCATCATCATCATCATCATCATCATCATCCAAAGGAACAAAGCAACAACAATGATTTCAAGATAAAAATTAAAAGAACAAATTATTGACAGCAGTACGATGATTGTCATTAGTCTAGCAGGAAGTGCTTTCGATGCACCCTAGTTCACCACCAGTTTATAGTGTTGTTCAATCTTTAGTTTTCAGTGTAGTAGATTGCATATTATTGTTTGTAAATTTGTCTTTTTTTTTGTCATTGTATTGTTTGTACTCCTTTCACGACTTGTGATAACCTCACGACTTGTGATAACCTCACGGCTTGTGATAACCTCACGACTTGTGATAACCTCACGACTTGTGATAACCTCACGACTTGTGATAAGCTCACGGCTTGTGATAACCTCTTTGGTCATTGTATTGTTTGCACTCCTTTCACGACTTGTGATAACCTCTTTGGTCATTGTATTGTTTGTACTCCTTTCACGACTTGTGATAACCTCACGACTTGTGATAACCTCACGACTTGTGATAACCTCTTTGGCCATTGTATTGTTTGTGTTCCTTTCACGACTTGTGATAACCTCTTTGGCCATTGTATTGTTTGTACTCCTTTCACGACTTGTGATAACCTATTTGGTCATTGTATTGATTGTACTCCTTTCACGACTTGTGATAACCTCTTTGGTCATTGTATTGTTTGTACTCCTTTCACGACTTGTGATAACCTCTTTGGTCATTGTATTGTTTGTACTCCTTTCACGACTTGTGATAACCTCACGGCTTGTGATAACCTCTTTGGCCATTGTATTGTTTGTACTCCTTTCACGACTTGTGATAACCTCTTTGGTCATTGTATTGTTTGTACTCCTTTCACGACTTGTGATAACCTCTTTGGCCATTGTATTGTTTGTACTCCTTTCACGACTTGTGATAACCTCAAGGCTTGTGATAACCTCACGGCTTGTGATAACCTCACGACTTGTAATAACCTCTTTGGTCATTGTATGGTTTGTATTCCTCTCACGACTTGTGATAACCTCTTTGGCCATTGTATTGTTTGTACTCCTTTCACGACTTGTGATAACCTCTTTGACCATTGCATTGTTTGTACTCCTTTCACGACTTGTGATAACCTCTTTGACCATTGTATTGTTTGTACTCCTTTCACGACTTGTGATAACCTCACGACTTGTGATAACCTCATGGCTTGTGATAACCTCATGGTTTGTGATAACTTCACGACTTGTGATAACCTCACGGCTTGTGATAACCTCATGGCTTGTGATAACCTCACGGCTTGTGATAACCTCACGACTTTTGATAACCTCACGACTTGTGATAACCTCACGACTTGTGATAACCTCACGACTTGTGATCTCACGACTTGTGATAACCTCACGACTTGTGATAATCTCATGGCTTGTGATAACCTCATAGCTTGTGATAACCTCACGACTTGTGATAACCTCACGGCTTGTGATAACCTCACGACTTGTGATAACCTCACGACTTGTGATAACCTCACGGCTTGTGATAACCTCACGACTTGTGATAACCTCATGGCTTGTGATAACCTCACGACTTGTGATAACCTCACGACTTGTGATAACCTCATGGCTTGTGATAACCTCACGACTTATGATAACCTCACGACTTGTGATAACCTCATGGCTTGTGATAACCTCACGGCTTGTGATAACCTCACGACTTGTGATAACCTCACGACTTGTGATAACCTCTTTAGTTTCTTCAAACTTCTCTTTTGACCATTGTATTGTTTGTACTCCTTTCACGACTTGTGATAACCTCTTTGGCCATTGTATTGTGATAACCTCACGACTTGTGATAACCTCTTTGGTTTCTTCAAACTTCCCTCATAAAATATAGAAACAAAAACTCCAATTATATGTTGATGACTGATTGATATTAAATCTGTTATAAGTATCAGTTATGATTTTGCTTTGTCCAAAGAGTAATGTTCTTTTACCAACATATTATACCTTCCTAGCAGTAGCTAGTAGTCGTTTAACTACCAGCATTTATTGACTCCGCTATTGTACTGTTCATACTTGTCAAATTATGAATATAAACAGTTGAAATCCATGAAAAATATTATTTGAACACCTTAAAAACTAAAAGAGATGAGACATATTAATTTGGAAAAATAAACAAATTATTCACAGAAGTACATAAAACTACATCAGTGTAGTAATGGTTTGCGTGTTCGCTTTGAGTGCGGCAGATTGTGGGTTCGGTCCCAAGTTAGGTCATATTGGTATTTATTACTTATCCGCTAAGCACGCGGCATTAAGGAGTAAGGGCAAGGACTGGTTGTTTCGGAATCAGAAAAAATGTATCCGAGTGGAGTGACACGTCTACCTGAGGACTGTTGTTTCAGTGAGCTAGCCAATAAAAATTGTATTGGTCTAGTACAAAGCGGACATCATCATAATCTCATCTAATCATATAAATTATTCTCGTCATGATAAAGTTGAACAATAGCTCACTTTGCGTTAAAGAACAATCATTCACTCAGAAATATTGAGAGATAAAGATAAACAATATTAACTTACCACATCAATATTTTATAATTATAATTGTGTCGTAGTTTAAATATTTCCGTGATTACTATTGAAATGATTTTGTAAAACATATTGACACAACCCGATACAAAGGAACCGGATATCCTATAATTATTATAATTGTTTTAAATATTTGATTTTTATACATTTTGCAAATATAATAGATCATAATTTCAAATCGATAAAGTTGTGTAATTTCCCTAGATTAGTAAAATCACATATTATTATATAGATAGGTGTGAATTATGGAGATTTATCCGTGAAATAAATTCCGATATTTCACATGTGAAATATCAGTTTTTTCCCGCCAGAACTACTTTTAGACAACTTTAAGTGTAGTGGTTACGTCCCTTGTTGTGTTACGGTGAATACACACATGATTGTAAACTGAAACAATTAAACAAATGAAAAAGTTTTAGTACTTTTATAAATTATTTTAATTGAATCATTTTATTGATACATTAAAATCGAACACTTGCTTATTCTAAATCGAATCATTTCACTAGCATAACACAACAGATTTAAATATAAACAAACAACGGCATTGTTAAAAGTGCATTGTAGATTGTCAGTTTCCTAATTCCTTTCACCACCCCTTTTCAATGAAAAATCGTCTGCTTTGAACAATCGTAAAATTAAAAAAAAACAAAAACAAAATGTCTGATCATTTTGACGCATATACGGAAGCTGTAGTCTCCAAATTTTTAGAAGAAAATGATTTTGACTTGGAAAATGTGGAAATGCAAGAATTTAATATTCTAGATGTCCAAACAAATGTTCCAAATTCCAATGGCAATACAAATGAAATTGTATATCAAACTAAAGCCCAGTCGGGTAGATTTCAAAACGTTTCATTTCAGGACATTGATTCATTCCTTAGTTCGAATTTTGTTACACATGAAATACACACGACTCGGACAATAATAACACATCGTGCCTGGTTCCTCGGATAAATCGGACTGACATTAGTCACAATTGCAATGAATTTTTCCACAACAACTTTACAAATCCGCCCATATTCAAATAAAATTCAGAAACTCGTCCTTCATTTAAATTTCCAATTTTTTTCATCGAAACGACAACACTTGAATGTGCGGCCATATTGATTACACACTATCATTTCTCGTAGATTCATACGCGTGGAATGAAATATACAAATTAAATAAAATAATATAAAAGACATTTTGGAAGTCTATATAATAAACAGTATAACTAATCATAGATTTTGAATATCAAAATAAGACCACTCGTGACCGAATACGCATTAAGGATTAAACTCGTGGACGGAACAAGTTCCGCCCACTCGTTTAAATCCTTATGCGTACTTCGGTCTCTCGTAGTCTTATTTTGATATTCAAAATCTACGATTAGTTATACTATATATATTCACATCCACAACTCAAGTGTTGATAAATAAAAAAAAACTTCTTTCATGGGTTGATATTCATGTAGTGTCTGTTACCGCAATTGTTTTTTTAATTCTACAATAGAGGAATCATTTAATTAAGGTATGGGTACATCATTTCACTAAAAGGAGAGGGTTGTGCCTATAACATTGGCTTAATCACGCCACTCTTTACCAAGACAGGAAAGTTAGCGAGCAACGATTTTACTTTGGATTTTAGAACTGTTCCGACCGTGTAGGATTTTTTTTTTTTCATTTTATTAAATCTTTGATTAACACGGCCCTCCAATCGCTCTAAATCATATCCAAATGATATAAACCAACAATATAACTGCCATTTAGTCGTATCATTTTGTATGCGTGTATTCGTTCTGTTTATCTGTATTTTCAGTTCCAGATTTTATATTTCTAAAGACATGCTGGAATTCTGTATCTTATGTTGATGTCTAATATCAAGAGAAAAATAAAAGAAAACGATTGCTTACAGTTCAGTGGTTCAAATAAGATGTCATCAATGAAAAAAAAATAGATTAATAGAAGCAATTAAGTACCAAAGCACAGAAGAATCATTCGACATTCAAGATTTGACATTCGAGATTCAATATCGAAAATTCGAAATTCACTATCCTAATTAACTAATGGGATGAAAAATCGAAACTAGATAACTCTTACTGCACTAAAGGGAAACTACCCATAATCAATATATGATACTTTTTGACTTCATAATTATTAAGGACTGGTTCCCCTCTGGTATAGGCTCAAAATGATCTCGCTCCGCTCTCACAATCTATTTTAATAGATCAATTTTACAGGGACTTTACCTGTGTTATTGAGCTTAATAAATTTAGTCACAAACCAGGAAGGTAAATCCGATTGCCTATTGACTCATGTATCAGGTAAGACATATTAATTAAAAATACAATAGAAAATTACTGTGTGGTTCCGATCTACACTGCGTCTGATCTACAAAAATATAGATACAAATACATTGATATTGTCGTGAACCACGGCCCACCCAATAGAAGGTGTGTTGTATATCTATTTTTTGTATTTTCATAATGGTTGGATGTTCACAGACGGATATATTGCGGCAATCCGGAATCTGGGGTTAGCCCGTTTCCGGCTTGTCTTATATACGCTCTCTGATGAAAATCCGCGAAGGTAGCAGACACACATTTTGTTTTAAGAGTAGCATTTATTACAAATTTAACATTTTATTCGTATCGTTCTATTTTAAAGTTCCCCAAAGATACGAAATGGTGGAGAACAACTAAACTACACACGATTATTCGTGTTTTCCTGTGTTTTGGTGGAAAAATAATATTTTTTTTAAAAAGCCACGTGTGATTCGACAAATTTCAGTCACCATTTTATTATTGATATAATTGTACCCTGTAATGAGTCTTAGTAGACTTAGGAGTCAACTTCAATATAATTCTAGTGTTTTTGATCTAAATATTAGGCTTCGCAAGACCCTTGTTGTGTTATCTGACAGTAAGGCCCGTCATCTGCGTGACGAAGTCGCACGAGGTATTGAAAAAGATATCGTTTGGTGGTATAAAGGCGGGGCCACAACAGAAAAACAATATGATTTTTTGTGTGACAATCTTGAAATAAAGTTGCATCGCTACCCAAATATTGTACTTTATTTATGGTTGGGAACGTGTGACTTGACAGTAAAGCAAAATGATGGATTGATTGAATTAAAATCCAGAGATAATTCGTCTGCTAATGATTTAATAAAGCAATTCAGAGACATTTACACTTTCCTTAGAGGGTTTTCAACTGTAGAACCTGTTTTATTAGAGCTACCCCCATATTCAATTTATGAGTACAACAAACATAAAGGACTTGGGGATCAAAAATACAGAGATGATGATAAACAAATTCGAACAAATTCGAATTGTGAACACCTTTGTCAGGGAAACAAACCTTATTTACAGAAGAGAATCACCAAGATTTTCGTTAGACATTGAAAACTGTAGGAGAGACAGATACAAGAAACCCAGATATACTTTTAGATTTAGTACATTTTACTATGATGGTATACACCCAATTTCTGAATTAGCAAGACTTTGGTTGTTGAGAATTTGTCAGAAAGTTTCCAAGGACTGTGCATAGAAATTGGTAAGAATTTGACTACAGCAGAAACCCAACATTGTGTCATATTTGATTGTTTTAATAAAAATTGTATGTACATGTATTCCCGATTTTGATGTTTTTGAATTTAAACTGTATGAGTTTAATAGTTTTCATTACTGGTGAGAACNGTCTCGCTATGATCGCAATATTTTTGTTCGGTGGGAACAGTCTCGCCAAACTCGTGAGATTTTTTTTCTAATTAACATGAGTAATACTAATGAGTCTTTGCATTCGTCAAAACACGATTATTCTATTGAACAAGATTTTGAATCGAAATCACATTTAAGCGATTCATTTTTAGACGGACAAGACTTCACCCATTTATTTTCTTATCGCACGCCATCTATTGACTCACTTCATACTCCGACAAATCATTCTACAGCACGAAAATTAGCAGTTAATTTCAATAATATACCTTCACGTTTATCATTTCATCCAGACACAACCGCCGACTCTTGTTTACATAGAAACAAAAT
This sequence comes from Gigantidas platifrons, assembly GCA_002080005.1. NCBI lineage: Eukaryota > Metazoa > Mollusca > Bivalvia > Mytilida > Modiolidae > Gigantidas > Gigantidas platifrons. Next base: position 12,775 of record MJUT01048293.1, read on the forward strand.
GGAGCTTTTAGCCAAATGTTCGGAATTTTACGGCTATCCGCAAGATAATGGAAGTAAATTTTTGACTGAATTTGAGTCATTTGCAACCTTGCATGACTTAAGTGACTACCAAGACAAGCGTATGTTAGCCGCTTTTCATTTACATTTACGGGGCCCTGCGTTAACCTGGTTTAACTCACTAAGCGAAGAGAGTAGGGCGAATTGGGTTAGTGTTAAAATTCTCTTTAAGGAGAAATTCATTAATTTCAGTGGACATGGGGCTAATGTTCTCATGCACAGCGAGATATTTCAAAACCTCACTTTATCTTCAGGTCAAAACGTAGAAGACTTCTTCTGTCAAATATATGAAAAGGGAAAATTATTAAATAAACCAGAACATGAGATGCTCTCGAAATTTATTAGTGGTTTACCAGAGCAAATGTCATTCTTTATCCGAGCCGGGTTGCCACAAGATATGCAAACAGCACTGACTGCCGCAAAAATGGCAGAAGCTTGTGGATACAGACAGCACGAGGACTCTATTAATGCCATATGTACTTTTAAAGATAAACCTCGAGAAAATAGAAACACTGAGAAAAATGAAAATGATGAAATTCGAAAGTTGCGACAACAAGTCAAAGAATTAGACGAACTAGTAACTGCTAAAAAAGAAAATAGGTCCGAAAATTCTTCATCTGCCTCCGCGGAAATCGCGGAACTAAAGGAGCAAGTTCAGTTGATCACTGCCATGATATCGGACATGAAAATGCCAAGCAAACCGGACCGGTCAACAAAATCTGATCATGTTAACACCGACCGCAGAAACTTTGTTGGTCCGCACTGTTTTAAATGTAAAGGTCGATGTCATTACCAGCGAGAATGCAACTGGGACGGGACGGGAGAATCTTTGTCGCGTGCGAAATGTCAGTTGTGTTTCCAAGAGGGACATACAGCGAATGTATGCGCTAAATTCGTACGGGGAAACCGACAAAACCCGGGGGACAGGCACGGTCGTCCGGGGTAGGATCGGAAAGTGCCAGTATGGACTTCAGTTCGGAAAAGAAACCTCAATTTTTGTACATAAATGTGTTTTTCAATGACTTTAAGGTTGCAGCGCTAGTTGATTCAGGCAGTTCTATTAACATTATATCAAAAACTTTATTTGATTCAATTCCTGAGCAATACAAACTATCATTTGAGCGATTAGAATGTTCTGAAATTAGATTAGCTAATAACGAGACAATTAAGGTTTCTGGTGTTGCAAATATTGAATTGAATATTGAATCGCAAGGTACGCATTTTATTGATGTATATATTCTTCCAGTTACTTCTCATCCGCTCATTTTAGGGACGGACTATTTAATGAAAAACAATATTGTGCTAGATTTCAGCAAGATGTCTTGTAAGTTAAATTCTGCAAAGGTGCAAACGCAAAGACGACTAAATTTAGACCCAAATACTGAAACTATTGTGTGGGCTCGAGTGCCAAACTATGTTACAATCGGTCTACAGGGTGTATGTTCCAAAAGTAAATTTTCTTGTGGCAAAGGTTTGCTAGTGGCAAAATCTGTTGTTACAGTATCGAACAATCGAAAAGTACCTGTGAAACTGTTAAATCCGACAAATGAAACTATTGTGATTCCGAAGGGCCGCACGGTCGCGGAATTTAACGTACTTAACAGCGAATATGATTGTGCATCGTTTTCAGATAGTTTACCGACAGTACAACATGCTAAATTGTGTGAAACGGACACTGTGCAAAATTTTACTGATATAAAAATGTGTAACACTGCTCATACGGAACTCCGATGTAATGAACCCAATTTTTCTAAAGTGAAGTCTTTGTTTAAATTACCGGATAGTTTAGAGGAAACTGAACGCGATAAACTCATTGAATTGTTAGATGAAAATCTTGATCTTTTTGTCACGGATGATAATCCGGAATTAGGATTTACGCGTGTTGTAGAACATAAGATTTTACTAAAA
>MJUT01048302.1:16014-26858 GCA_002080005.1 Gigantidas platifrons
GACAAAAACAAGATCCTCACCAATGCTCAACATGGATTCCGCAAAAAACGATCATGCGAATCCCAACTCATAGTAACCATCCAGGAAATAGCATCAAAATTGGAAAAAGGCTCACAAGTAGATATCATCTTGCTAGACTTTGCAAAAGCGTTCGACAAAGTGCCACACCAACGCCTTCTACATAAATTAGGATATTAAGGAGTCAACGCCAAGACAAAGAACTGGATTCAATCATTCCTACAAAATAGACAGCAGAGAGTCATATTAGAGGGAGCAGTATCAGAGCAAGCCCCAGTCCTGTCTGGTGTACCCCAAGGAACCGTCTTGGGACCATTACTGTTTCTGACCTACATCAATGACATGCCAGAAATGGCTAAATCATCAGAAACAAAGCTATTTGCCGATGACAGCCTACTCTTCCGTACCATCAACAACCAAGCTGACAGCGTATTATTACAGAATGACTTAACATCAGTACAAGATTGGGAAGACAAATGGCAAATGAGTTTCAACACCAAGAAATGCCAAGTCATACGAATAACACCTAAGAACATACCACCACTGCCAACAACTTACAACCTACATGGACATACAATAGATACAGTAGACGCAAGTAAATACTTAGGAGTCACCATCTCTAACAACCTCGCCTGGGACAGGCACATAGACAACACAATTGGCAAAGGCAACAAAACATTGGGATTTATTCGACGCAACCTAAAAGACTGCACCAAACCAGTGAAATCAGCAGCATACACATCAATGGTGAGACCAACAATGCGTATGCAAGCTCAGTATGGGACCCGACAAACCGGAAAAAGATTGGCAACCTTGAAAAAGTACAAAAAAGAGCAGCAAGATTCGTTTTCAACAATTACACAGACCGAACACCTGGCTGTGTTACTAAAATGGTAGAATCTTTGAAGTGGGAAACATTAGAAGAAAGGAGAAAGACTAATAGACTATGCATGCTGTTTAAAATCAAAAATGGACAGCCACCAATATATTCAATCCAACGACAGCAGGACTAGAGGCAAAGATCGCCTTTATCAAGAAAGAACGAGCAGTGAGGCCTTCGGTAATTCATTCTTCCCCAAGACCATCAGGGACTGGAACCAACTGCCAGCGAATACAACTTCGGCCAACACAGTAGAGGGATTCAGGAGCGCCCTCAAGGCGCGTCCTGACAGCAACTAGACCAGCGCCTACCTGTATATAGTTTTACCTGTAAATAGTCGGAAGAAGACTGCTGTGTTGCCCGACACTGCGCAAAGTTTTCGCGGAACCTTATACATTCATGTGTGAATCCGGTTCCTAAATTGGAAGAAGAAGAAGAAGAAACAACATTTTGCAACTTGCTATGTCACGGTATCTTATATTATGTCAGAAACCTGGCATGGATAGAAACTACCGTTTGATTGAATTTATTGTATATATGTCATACAGTGATACATAGAAAGTTGCAAAATATTGTTTATATGAATAAAAATCGATGTTAAAAAAAGGGGGGGGGCAACATAGGGTCCTGTCCACACGTACCGGTGATTACAAATTACTAAAAAGTAGGAGTATAAAAATGGGAAAAAATACCACACTGTCGGAACAGAGAAATATACAAAAATGTGCTTTAGGGGCATCAAATTTTGAAATTGTTCCGAAAATGTGGTATTTTTATGGCAGTGTCTATTCTTAAAACAATTGTTGTATGAATAGCCGCGAATTTTATTCTTACAACAAATGATATTACGGAATCCATTCAACGAGGAAACGAATTTTATTTAAAATAGCGATCATATATGGTTGCATCACACTAGGACTAGTGCTTGCTCCCGGTCAATAAAAAGATCGACTATTCATATGTGGATAGTCGATCTTTTTATTGACCGGGAGCAAGTCCCTGTGGTTGCATTTGGGTTCCGTTACGATTTGTAACTTTTTTCATATAAATTATTATTTTATGATTACAGCCTTATAATAGACGTATTTTTATATGATTTATGAATAAAATAATTAAATAAGTTAGTTGGATTTTGTTTTATTTAAATATTAAAGAGAAAGGGTAATTGGTTTTTAATCATGTCTAGTTGAACAATACTCACATATCACGTACAAAAAAGATAGTACATTTGTACAAGGATTTATATAGTAGTCCTACTATATAAATCCTTGATTTGTAGAATGAAATGATAATAATACGAAAACATATATAGAGACATATGGACAGTGCTTTCAAAGACAAACTCTTCACATCTTTTAGCGAATTACAAAATGCAATTCAAGAGTATGAGGGAAAGAACTGTGTTCAATTGTATTTTATAAACGGACATCTAGAAACATTTTCTAGCATTTTAAATGATTTTTAGAAGCTTTTAAAAAAAAAACTTTTATCATGCTTTTTACGATTATTAAAATTGTATTTTAATGTTTTTATGTAATATTTTATTCTATGATGATAAATTATATGTTGTGCATATGAAGAAATGTATATATATCTATATAATACAATAAATATATATGATTAATTATAACATTATTTTTGTTGTTGTAAGAATAGGCTCTAGATGCTATTCTTACAACATACAATCAACAGGTAATAATTATTCGTTTCTCATTATCTAATCCATAATATTATTTGTTGTAAGAATAAGATTCACGGCTAATCTTACAACAATTTGTTGAAAATTGTTGTAAGAATAGACACTGCCTATTTTTATTTTTCATTTTTACTCCTATCTTACCCGGAATAAACCGACTTGTCCGTTTATGATTTTGCAGTTTATGTGATTTCCTACTTGAAAGTGACACCTGGTGACAGGTTATTAGAAATGGAAGTCGGTGTAAAGAAATGAATTTTGACCACGATGTAAGGTCACTACAGGTAATGTCATTATATCAATTTAGGCTTTATTAAAGTCCACGGTTAGTATTGTCTACAAAATATGAATTGACAATTTGCCATTCATATGATGAAACTTGTTCCGGTTTCACAAATGACATCAACAATATTTTTGTGAAAATTTCTTCGTTTCAAATACTGACATTATTGTACACTTCTGTAGCCTGTATTGTAGTTTATATTATATAATCTCGTTTAGATTTGGATCTGGGTGTTTTTTCTTGTTGTTCTCTATCTGTATATTTTAGTCTTATCATAATCATTCCCACCATGATGAGTTCAAGACGGTATCAGGACAACTCGGTGCCAGGACATCTCGGTCCTGAACGTATGCGACATTTCGGTACTCTGTACTGGACATTTCGGTACTCGGTACTAGACATATCGATACTGAATGAAAGGCAAATCGGTACTTCAAAGGAAATACTAATTTGATTAAATTTAAAAACTTATTTTGTATTTTTTTTTACATTTACTTTAGACGTTGTTTATGCAAATTTTTATGTGTTTTTGTTTAATCGTATATTCGGAGCTGAAGTTATTGGTACCAGCGCTACGAAAAGTTCTTTTTTGTTGTTCATTGCATTTGAAAATTTCATGTTGCTAACACAAAAGCCGCTACTTAATACTTTATTTAAATTCGGCAAACAACTTTCATCCTTTTATGCACGAAAGTTGTACGAATGCGTTCTGAAGCACAAACACAAACAGAAATAAAAACCAATTTATCATGAGAAACTCACGAGACAATGGTATCTGAAGCAAAGGTCAAAATAATGGAAATAACAATCAATACAAAAACAACGATCTCCGGGATCGATCTACAAATGTACACTGAAACTATCAAAAACACATATCCATCCACTTTTGGATCATATATTAAAGAACTACTAGTACAAAAATATTGACAATTAATAAGTACCAAACAATTGTGGTCAGTACCGAGTACAGAGAGGTCCAATTCTTTACCGAAATGTCCAGGTACCGAGATGTCTAGGACTCTTCAAGACTGGTCGTGTCAAACCAATGACTACTATTTGTTGCTTCTCCACTATGAATGCAGTATTAAGGAGAAAGAGCAAAAGAGCAAAGACTGGTAACAAAAAAAAAAGTGGTTGAATCAGGATGATGTGTCTGAGACTCTGAGTCAGTGAGTGGAGCAACATGTCTACCCATGAACTATCAAAATTCAACTACATTTTTGTAAGCGTGTTAGTCTAATACAAAGCGAACATCATAATCATTTTGCCTCAAATGTACATGTAGCTTGTTCTCGTCATGGTTAAGCTGAAAAATTGCTCATTTGGTTTTAAACAACAATCAATCACTCGCCCCCTATGTACATTTGTAAAGTTGTTTCATTATATCATTCATACAAAGCAGAACAATAGTTTAAATGAATTTGTCAGATAAGTAAAAAACGACTAGAACTTCTAGATCTTAGTAGAGATCTTGAAGCATCAGTAGCACATGAAAAAATGTGTGCCTTTTATGCTTTTTATAGACATGTAAACACTAATACTATACATATTTTTCCGAAACTTTAATATTTTAGTATATGGTTTGCAGCATATCGTGGCTATGGAATTAAGATACCAAAACATAATGAATTTCATAAGACGTCCTCACGGAGTGAACCAAGACTTTAGACGTTTCCAAGATTTAAGAAGATTACGAGAACTGATTAACCAACAAGAACCAGGACAACAAGCCAATCAACCAAGAAGTGAACGTATCAATATTGATGGTGATATTCTCAGGTAATTATCATTAGTGATCGTGATCGTATGCTATCTGTGACGTCAGTGCCTTTCACCGAACAAGTTGTGAATTGGAATCCTGTTCATGAAGAGGTGTACTGTCACTACTCTATGCAACATTATTTGATAAAGCAGGGCTCATCACACTTGCAAAAAACAGGGAGACTTGACTTCTCCCTCAGAGAACATGAGGGAGGAGTGAAGGCATGACAGGGAGACTTCCAACAGCTTCATAGAGACATGTTTCCTCAAAAATGTGTTGTTTATTCGCATCATTTAAAAAAAATTCATTTGAAGTGTGACTTTAATGCTAATATCTTGTTAATATCCTTCATATTTAACTTTATATTCATGTTTTATACTTGTATTATTGTTGTTGATCTTATATTTGTAGATTTTAGATTTTATCCGTTTCGCATTGAAATCTGTAGTGTATTACATGTATATACATGTATATTACATCAAAATGTGAGTTCCTTCCCTTGTTTCCATTAAAATGCTGCTATGCTTAAAACATTTAAAAAATTGATTGTTGACCTTTGATAAAGCTACAAATAACTCAAGTTTTGTTAAAATAATAAAAATGTATACATATAGCACAATCCAGCAACCAATTTGGTACAGGAAGTGTCTGTTTGTTTATTTTTAGATTTGGGATTTGATTTTCAACTGGAATTTCGTAATTACAAATTTAGAAATTTGCTGTGATTCCTTCGTCTCAACAAGTTAAATTTTCTTTATTGCTTGAATAAAGCCCTTCTCTCTCATTCTTATGTATTTTCAAATTGATTGCAATTGCTTTGTCAATCAACTTTACTATAAAACACAGATTATTTGAAAGAAAGGTGCAACTTGCAAAAAGAAACAAGGCTACTTTAATATCACTTTGGAGTCTAGGGAGGGTGACTCCAGCTGATATAGGGCAAGAATTTTGCCTACTTCACCTGATTTTGATGAGCCCTGATAAAGTTTGTCAGTGACTTGCGGCAGTTCTGTGGTTTTCTCTGGGCATTCCGGTTTCCTCCATCAACAAAACTGACTGCCACTACAACTGAAATATTGATGAAAGTGACATTAAACACTATTTTCAATGTAAACTTTGAAGTTTTAAGATAGATAATCTAACTTATACATTTTCCCTTTGATCTCACTGAGATATGTTAATATCAATTGATTGACTCTGGTACTGTAAATTAGTGATCAGTGTGACCTCAAACACATGATGTTCCCAATAAAAATTATAACGTCAGTTTTGAAGATCTCAACAGTCTTTGAAATGAAAATTTGTATTTAATGATCAGAATCAAATTCTTGAGTTTTATTTTGATATAGTTCTAAATAAAATCTGAAAAATCTACTGGTCCGAACAATGGTTTACTGGTCTTGGGCTGGAGGTCCGGTGTTCATTGTGAGGACTGTCTCTACATACATTATCACTTGTAACAGAGGATGGGACTTGGTGTGATACAAGTGATAATTTCTGTTTCAATCTTCAAAGCTGTCGTTATTCTATATCTAATGTTCTTACAGCTCTTGTTTAATTTAATAATTACAACTGATATATTTATGGTAATACACATCTACTTAATGTTTTGTAATACACATCTACTTCATATTTACAGGTGGCTGAATGAGTTAGGTAGTTGGATTACTTAACAACTTATACAAACCTATCGCCAATACGAAGTGGGTTCGCGCCCGGCTTTGTAATTTACAAAAAAAGGTGCACTCGGCTCGCAGCCGCAAGTGATAAATTACCAGTTGCTTGCCCATGGTCGGTGGTTCTCTCCGTGTACTCCGGCTTCTTCTACCACTAAAACTGGTCGCCATGATATTGCTGAAAGAGGCATTAAGCACCAAAAATCAAATCAATCAATCTACTTAATGTTTTGTTTTATCTCTAGTTACCAGGTGAATGAACACAACAAGGTTGGAGTTTATGTTGCTGCTGACCACCTTTCTCCTGAAAATTATTATTTTGAGACAGAAATTTTAGATTTAGGTCAAATAGGTGCCATTGGTAAGTCATAATACATGTATATATTTTTCATATAAATTTCATGGGTAACTCATTTCATTCTTTCTGTTGATTTAAAAAGAACAATTTCTAATTACCTACAAAATGTAATCCTTTATTGTCATGGATAAGGATAACCCTTACAACATTATGTGATAAAGCTTGTCAGTGACTTGCAACAGGTTTTCTCCGGGTACTCCGGTTTCCTCCGCCATGATCAGGGATCGCGCTGTCGGTCGCCAATGTCGCAATTTGCGATTTGTTTTCTTGACTGGCGACTGAAATCGGCTTCTGGCGATTTTTTTGGCGCCTAGATTTCCTTGTGTAAAATTATCTATAATCACTGTGTACTGTAATAAAAATCAATAATCCATGAAATACACTACAATGACAATTTTATTACATGTTACAAGCAGGCGGTTACAAGCCAATCAACGGATTATAAAATTTTTGTTTTGATTACGTAATCTTTGATCTCACCTGGCTTGATTTACCTGGACAAAGAATTCAATCAATGATAATGTCTTTTTTTAAGTTATGACATGTACTCAAAATGCCACAGTACATGTATGTATCATATTTAATATGATATTTAAAGTGGACATAATAATTTTGTAATCGTCATTCATTGCAGGATTTGTCACAATGTCCGCCATATATTACAAACTATTTTTTTGTCACGTTTCATTTATGAAATTGTCGATATCATGTTTATTGAAATCTATCGTATCCATTAAGTATTTTGAAAGTGATTGTCTCAAAAAGTTATAAACTTTAAAATGGCGAGATCAGCAGGAGTTCACAATCCAGATTGTTATCGATCTGCTTCCGGGTAACAATTGCGTTCTATTTATAGCACTATTTACAAACAGACATGTGTCTGCAATAAAAAAAAATAACTACTGTATTTTTATTCCAATTGTTGCAATTTGATTATGAGGTCTGAGAAATAATAATTTATTTTACAACTTGCTTCAGTTTATGACGTTTGTTCTATATTTTCATTACCTACAAGGAATCTACATTTTTTGTACATAGAAATTGGACAAATTTGAAATTGGGGGGTTACAATTTGGGTTGTATTAGATCAAAATCGTGGCAATGTTATGTTTTATCAGTTGGTTGTTAATTTGCAGAGTATGTTCCCATCCTAGGAGGTTTTTCATAGCTTTTCAATCTCCATCCACAGTTTCGGTTCGAAAAAATTGGCTCCTTGTAAAAATTTTAGCTGGCTCCTGACTTTCAAAACTGGCACCTGAAAATGGCACCTGGCGATTTTTCTGGCTCCTACTTTTTGGGAGCCAGAGCAGCCCCTGGCCATGATATATCTGAGATATTGTTGAAAGGTGCGTTAAACACAATAACCCTAACCCTAAAATTAAAACACATTTGTTGAACTGTCTTGTGAAATTCACAATTTCCAATCACGATCGAACATGATGTTCCCTGCTATGATGATATAGCTTTTGACAGAGTTTGCCTGGGTTTACAATTACCTTGATATGGACTCGGAAGTTGCAGAAATCGCCATGCGTACAGCAAAAATACTCACACGACCCGGGATGAATATTAAATAAAAATGGTGCATGCCCGATTCCCAGATTATAAAGAGTTTGAAGATGCCAAAGGGGTGATCAGAAGTCATAAATCTATGGACAGACAACATAATGGCCAAACGAAAAAGGACAAACAACGATCTACAAAACATTACGTAGATAGCTAAATATCGCGCAACACGAACCCCACTAAAAACCACATGTGACACCCGTCGTGTTACTGTCAAATGACACAAACATGAGGGCACATCCGGGACGTGTCTAGATGTATTGCTAGTATCACTGTAACATAATAGAATTTTCAACAACCCAATGTGTTGTCATAAAATTTTGTATATTGGAAAGTGGAGTTTATAAACATGATAAATATAGTACCTTATATAATCTAGATGCTGCCAAATATCAATCTCTAGTCAAAATAAGAAATTTGTCGTGCTTTAGCAAGCAAGCCAAGAATCTTCCTTTTGTCATGCTGAATGTTTGATATTTGGCAAGTACATGTTTTGGTTCATATACATTTGGCCTAGTATGCAGAACATCTAAGGGGCCTTTTGGTCGTGATCGTATGGTAGTTGGATTTACAACTACCTGTGCAATCAATGCTCATCACCACTAAAGTTGTGAGTTCGAACCCTGTTCATGGCGAGGTGTATTCAATACAACATTATGTGAAAAAGTTTGTTAGTGATTTGCGACTGGTTGGTGGTTTCTCCGGGTACTCCAGTTTCCTCCACCACGATATAACTGAAATATTGTTGAAAGTGGTGTTAAACACTATTAACCAAACCAATAGTTATACATATACAACATGGTATAAGATGTAATAAATAGTGAATGACCATCAGATCAATAACTTCTAGTTAACATTCCAGGTGTAGGATTGGTACCCAGAGCCTATCATTTGGATGCTCAACCTGGTTGGAGGTCCATGTCTGTAGGTTTCCATGCTGATGATGGCAAGTAAGTCTAATATAAACATTACAAAATGAATGAGTCTTCATTTTGTTTTTGAAGCTACAGTCAAACCTGTCGTAACGGTCACCTTTGTATAATGATCACCTGCTCATAACGGTCACTTTCATGCTCTCCCGGTGCATTTTACTATATATTTTAATTTGATATAGCGGTCACCTGTTCAATATGATCAGCGGTCACCATTTATAAGTAATTTTCAGCAGAAAACCTTTGTATAATGATAAATTTATTTTAAAAATAATACCGGAAGTGATTTCGGAAGATCAGTATTTTTCTCAAATGTACCAAAAATCCTGAGGTGTTACAAAATATGTTGATTAATTTAATTAACTAAATAAACAAACACCATGAATTTTGTGAATAGTAAATTACATAAAAGGTAGTTTATCCCGGGGCATTATTGGAGATTTTTATTCATTACGACGAGAGTAGAAATTCACTCACCAAAAATATTTTGTATCTAGTACATGTCAAAATCATCACCATATGTAAATAGGAAAACTTTGAAATTAGACAACAAAGTGAAAGCAATAAATCATTGTGATGATTGGAAAACTTGAGCTGTGGGCGAGGAGATGAGTGTCGGTCGTACCCAGATAATGAACATTCTTAAAAGAAAACGTGAGATTCTTGACGATTTTGAAAACAATGCTTCCAGTTTAACATCGTGTTACTGGAAATTGCACTTTTGTTTATTAAATATCTTTATTTGTTTATTTGTATGTTTTATTCAAATCATATCATATTGAGATAATTTCATCAACAATAAATGTAAACAACAGTAATATTACGACAGGAACAAAATAACAAGTAAAACATTATTAAAAACATAAGATGTAATGAAAAATGTTTATTTACGACTAGCGTGCATTATTTTGTCAAAAAATCAAAACCCTTCATAGAGGGTATTCAATAAGATTGTATTGAACAGGCTAAATTGAAATTTGAAGCGGCTACATGATAAAAAAAAAAGGGGGTGGGGCACTTACATTCAAAATGGTGCATTCTGAGGCATTTTAAGGTAGTTTACAAGTGCATGAAAAAGAAGGTTTCCTAGAAATTATTTTTTTGTTGAACTGTTTTTGGTATCTTTGTGAAGAAGTTTTTGATGTTTGGCAAACTTCGTTTCATTTAAACTTGAATAAAAATGCACTTCAAAACTTTTCCATTTGCATATCCATCAATAACATAATTATCTTTTTGATGCGTTTCTAGATTTTTCAATTGAAATATCTCTATCATTTAAACGTTTAATCGAACATCAAATGATAATAAGTTAAGCGTGGAATTGACACCGATCAATGATAAATTTGTTTCATTCCCTTAGTATTAGATAACCTCTGACAAATGCATTGCTATCGATCCTGAAATGCATTGTTTTATGTATAATTGTGGATTTTAAAAATCTTTAAGATAAGAGTGAATAAATATAGTATAACTAATCGTAGATTTTGAATATCAAAATAAGACAACAAGTGACCGAAGTACGCATAAGGATTAAACGAGTGGGCGGAACTTGTTCCGTCCACGAGTTTAATCGTTAATGCGTATTCGGTCACGAGTGGTCTTATTTTGATATTCAAAATGTATGATTTAGTTATACTGTTTATTATATAGACTTTCAAAATTTCTTATATATT
>MJUT01048302.1:27040-37837 GCA_002080005.1 Gigantidas platifrons
TATACGAAGCCAAATAGCGTCTAATCTTTACGTTTCAAACTGCAAGTCTTCATATGACGTCAATGACGTCATCTTGGTTATGTGCCAAAGTCATCAATAACATTTCGAGGAATTTTTTCAGCTTACAATCGTATGTGTATTCACTGTTGCACAACAAGGGACGTAACCACCACACTTATAGTTTTGCAAAAGTAGTTCCGGCGGGAAAAAACTGATATTTCACATGTGAAATACCGGAATTTATTTCACGGATAAATCCCCATAATTCACACCTATCTATATAATAAATATTGTATATTTCTTTTATTTACAGTCGAACCAGCGATTTCACTCGTTTGAAGCGGCGACATATCGCCGGGTGCCGGCCCTTATTGAAATCTCTGCTTCATATAAAGGTCACCTGTATATAGTGGTCATTTTGTTAATCTCCTCCAGGTGACCACTATAGACAGGCTTGACTGTAACTAACATATGCTAAAAAAATGTTATATCATTTTTAAAGAAAACAAGTTTGTTTTCCTTTGGAATATTTTTATAATTCTCAGCTGTAAATTGGTTATTCACTCACAATTTGTTCAATTATTTCTAAAATTTGGGAATAAAACATGTATTTATTTTATTACTGAAGAAAAGAAACCATATTTGAATTAATCAGATATCCTTCTTCTTATATAGATTATTTAAATCTGAAGGATTTGGTAAGCCATTTGGACCTCAGTCACAAGTTGGTGATAAGCTGGGTTGTGGTATAAAGTTCCCCAGAGATGAAGATGGAGAAACACCACAGCAAGTGAAAGTTTTCTTCACACACAACAGAAAAGAGGTATGATATCTTGGGTAGCAGTAAAGTCTTCACTGTTTTTTTTAATGCATTGTACCTGTAAAAATTATCATGTTATGCACAGGTAATTCAGGTAAGTCTTGTTATCTTACCTGGTAGGAGGCTATGTGAGCTATTGTCATAATGTGGCTACGTTCATCTATTTTTAGATTCCACATTGCTTCTCTTACGAATGGGACAATTTATTATTGAATTGAAATTGAAATGTTTCAATTATATTCAACATCCCAACTCTCCATTCAAGACAACTACCTTTTATCAAATCTGATATTCTTTCTATTTTAAAGTGGAATTCCGCCACTTTCCGATTTTCTGTTTTGAATTCCGCTTTTTTGGTGCCAGGAGAAGCCCATTTTGCATCATTTACTCCAGAGCTTCTGGGGGCCTTCAGCAGCCCCAAACCCCCACCGTAAGACAGGGCCACATGGTGACCCTACATTTCAAAATTTCAGCTTTTTTTTCTGTTTGCAAAATCAGGTCTGCATTATAGAAAAATGGGAGTGCCTTGTAAATATTAATTTAGAATGGTCTGAAATTTGAATTTATCGATGATTTATAAAAATTTTATAAAACAATGTTCTACAAAACACTGTACAGAAAAACCAAACATTGAGCAACATGAATCTCTCTTAAAACCCAGGATAAACTCAGGTTCTCTGGAAGGGTTAACAGTTAGTTTCATTTTATAATAATTAGTATCAGTATCTGACCACAAATTTTGTGAATATTTGTTAGACTTATTTTTCATAGATACATTGCATATCAATATTCTTTTTTTTTCTCAATCTAACTGATAAGGCAAATTTGAACATGTAAACCGATATATATGTATTATATTCAAAATGCTTAAACAATGTTTTAACAGGTTGGTATCGTAATGGTACCATACCCACCCGGCGGTCTTTTTCCGGCTGTCGGCATGCATTCTGAAGGTGAAGAGGTCAAGTTTAATTTAGATGCTGAATGGCAATATAATGAATTGGTGCTAATGGCTGTTGACAGTGGGGAGGAAGAGTGGTCACGATTACATGATGTTAAATTAAACGGATCGGTAATTAGACATGTTTATTTTGTTTATTATGAATTACATAAATTTAATAGATAAATACAAATAAAAACAAAAGTATTTACTTCTTAAAATAAACTGTTGGACAATATCATTATATGCTATTAGGTACACGATGTAGGTTGATACCATTGTCATGGTGGTTTGTTAATTCCCAAGGGTGATGTGAGGCGAAGAGCTAATTTATAGGCATGACAATATCGGGGTAATTATTTGGCCTATTGAGATTAAAATTTTTATTTAATAGGATTTCAAGTATTCCATATCTATATGTTTCTTCCTTTATTCTTCAGTTATTAGAGTATAATGGTGGAGGTAAAGCTAACGTTGTGAGTTCTAATCCTGCTCAGACAAGGTGTACTTGATATAGCATTATGTGATAAAGTTTGTCAGTGACTTGCGACAGGTTGTTGGTTTTCTCTGAGTTCTGAGGTTTCCTCCACCAATAAAACTGACTGCCATGATATAACTGAAAGTGGCATTAAACACCATAACCCCAACCCTTCTTTCTTTATGTTTCAGTTATTAGAGTATAATGGACGAGGTAAAAGTATACATGATGTAGGTTTAGCACAAGCCAGATATCCATTAGATACAACCAATCATTATTTTGAAATAGAAATTGTAGATCCAGGTGAAAACTGCTACATAGCCATAGGTGTAGCTAGAAGAGTGAGTATTTTCCACTGTTTTATGACATGTGACAGATTTATATCCAATGAGAATCAGTTTATATAAGAGTTAGGTATGATAATTCTTAATGTTCACCTCATATGAAGGCAATAACATATTTATTATTTTCCGTATTCTACCTTAGTTTCCTTTGACAGTTGTTGTAGCATCTACATGTACATATAATGGGTATCTCTGTCTAATGTATGGCATTGTTGGCCATGTCATTTTTCACACTTGATGAAATGTAACTAAACTTTACCGTGTTCCTGATGGAATGCAGCCAAACTTTACCACATTCCTGATGAAATGTAACCACTCGTCGCAACTTCGGCTGATTCCGTACCTTCATCAAACCTCGTCCGTATTACGATAGCTCCCATTGGAACTACTTTTGGAAATCTTCAATGAAGGAGGTATTAAAGTAATTTCACTTTCGAATATTCATCCTATAATAATATATTTTCATTCGTCGCAATGTCGGCTGATTCCATACCTGCATCAAAGACCAATATTTTTCAAAGCAAACTCTATACACTCATCTATTGTCGCCATTTTAGAACTTATTCGCGGTGCGCAACGTTTGATTGAAGTGATACGGTCTTCTGCAAAGAAATATGATGCATATATGCATATCAAATACTGTATTATAGCCGAGGGATTGAGGAAGAGAAGAGGACTCGCCCGAGGTTTGCCGATTGGAAATGTAACCAAACTTTACCACATTCCTGATGAAATGTAACCAAACTTTACCACATTCCTGATGAAATGTAACTAAACTTTACTACAGTCGTGATAAAATGAAACCAAACTTCACCATGTTCCGGATGGAATGTTACCTAAACTGACCACCACGATATAGCTGAAATATTGTTGAAAGTGGAATTATACACCATAAACCAAACCACATTTCTGATGGAATTGTGCCAGACTGCAGTTTCACCATTTTGATCTTTTTCAGACCTATCCAAAAAACCGCCATCCTGGTTGGAACAAGGGGTCAATAGCATATCATGCGGGTATGTATTTGGTTCATTATTCCTGGGTATTATAGTGTACAATTGTTGATGGACAGTGCAGACGTTGCCCTTTTTTTGTGTGAATCTGATTAGTCCAAACAGTTCACAGATAAGATGCAATAATTTAGTCAGAGGATTCATAATTAATGATGCTGGGAGACAAACTGCACACAAAAAACACTAGAGCACTGCATACTTGTTAAATAAGTTACTCACAGTACAATTCTACATGTTTAATTGGAAAGAGTGACAAAGGTCAGATTTAATCTGACTAGTATGAAACATGTGCAAATATGATTAGTAAAACATTTTACAATGTATATCAAATTTCATTGTTTTTTATACTATATTATAGGATTATTGCACTAATAGTGAGGAATATTGTCCCGAGCAGTATATCATATTGCACAAGCTTGTGAGTGCAATATGATATACTGCGAGGGACAATATTCCTCATTATTCTATATTAGTAAATTCTTTCCAATCAAACAAAATATTTCTTCATGGAGATTATAAACATATTTAAACGAAAGTATTGCAAAAAATTTCGACAGCACAACCGTCTTCGTCAGTTGCAAAACATTTTGCAACTGACTAAGACGGTTGTGCTGTCGAAAATTTTTGCAATACTTTGTTTAAATAAGTAAATTCTTTAGTATAGATTTCTATCAAAATTATTCTTTAAAATAAAAAGATGTATTCACCGCCTCAGATTTAATATTCACCACAGTAAATTTCACGTGTTACTATTTTTGGAACATGGAATTTCTTTTAGGAACATTCTATTTCAATCAACCAATGAAAAAAGTAGTTCATTTGTCCGCATCCATCAAATACAAAAACAAAATGTGGTCTATAGATGCAGACGTACCGCCAGTGCCCAAAACAAAGATTTGCCACTTTGTCGGACGGAACATTGAAAAATATTTTAAATGATAAAGATTCAGATAATAGCATGGTGATGTAAACAATTATGTAGCACTACCTCAGGACAGTGGACATGTAACTTTTTATTTCAGAATACCACTATTTCCTCAACATATAGAATAAAACAATTACTGTCTTTTGATTCTGTAAATGTGTGGATTAATTGACTTTTGAAAAAAATGATATTCACTTCGCCCTTTCGGGCTCAGTGAATATAATTTTTTTCAAAAGTCAATAAATCCACACATTTACCTCATCAAAAGACAGTAATTGCATATTATTATATAGTAATAAATATTTCTCTATTTAATCCTTTATAAAAAATCGTGCAATATATTCTTGTATTTTACTGTTGGTATCGATCGTCTTTATAATATCTGGAAAAAATATTGGTGCATTCTGAATGTCATTCATATTGCACTAGTGCAAATATTAAAATATATCGTATTTTACTGTTGGTGTCGAACGTCTTTATAAGAACCCGAAAAAATACTGGTGCATTCCGAATGTCATTTATATTGCACTAGTGCAAATATTAAGATATTCTTCCTAGTGCAATATAGTAATGATATATGAAAAAATCATATCTTGACAGTATTAATAACACTTCTGAAGAAGAAATATTTATTACTATATAATAAAAGGGTTATTGCATGAATATTGGTGAATATTGTCCCTCACAGTGTATCATATTGCACTCGCATGCTCACTCAATATGATATACTGCTTGGGACAATATTCATGAAATAACCCTATATTAGTTCAATAACCCTTTTATAATATAGTACCAAATATTTCAGTCTGTGACAATTACATTTAACCATATTTCTTTGCAACATGTATTTAATACAATTCTCTCGTCTGCTTGTGTGCAAATATAGTTTTACTCGGAACCTCTCTAGTGCATACCAAATTTAAAAGGAGAAAGAATGGAATGCAGTATCGGCAAAGGTGCAATATTTTAACTCATTCAGAAATGCTCTACTTTTTAGGTATATTTTAAAGGAAGACTAGTAAAAATATCAGAAAATATTGCAGTTTTAGTTTACAAAGAAGTCTACACAAAATATTTGATACTATGTTATAAATCTAAATATTGATGCTTATTTATTTAAATCTTACTTCTTAGATATACCCTATTCTGTTGGAGGGGGGAAAATAAATTTCCTACATTTGTTTTTCAGACGATGGCAAAATATTTAATGGTTCTGGAATTGGCGACCATTTTGGTCCAAGATGTCATAAAGGTAAATGAATTTGTTTAAATTGGATTGTTAATTTAATTCTTTATTTATTTAACGAGAATTGCCGACGGCCAATGGTTACGAGCGGTTTTTCTCAAATTGGATTTATTGTTTCTAAAAACAAAATCATATGCATACATCAAGGGCCACTTGAAACTGCCATGACCTTACTATCCTGCATCAAGGTTATAGCAGTTCCACAGTGAACGTGGAATATTGTCAACATGATGACAAAAGCGGTTGTGTTGTGTCGATGTATAGTTGTTGAATAATTAATAAAGCAGAAATCATTACTGTATAGGTGGTTATTAATTTGGAGAGGATTTTATTTTCGCTTTGTTCGCACAGTTAATTTGTGAAAATGAAAAGGGGCTGTCGTGGCCCATCACCGGTAACCCACGGTTGATTCCGATACGTTCCTCTCTCTCCATCACCCGTGGGTCAAAATCGCTTGTAAACATTTGACTCATGAATAACTCATAATAAGTCTTCGCATTACAAACTTCTAATGCGATTCAACCAATCAATTCGTTCCTTTCATAATGAGTTTGGTTAAAAGTTAAAAATGTCGGACCTGTTGCAAAAATTTGGAGTGAAAGAATTGAGGGACTTTCTATACTGCACTACACTTCATCCACACATTTTCATGGGTGCATCCATTACTGACAGAATGATTTTTTAACTCCGATACCAAAGAGTTTCACTTTCATAAACGTGATTTTGATTGGTTAATTCGAAACTTTGAATATTCATGAGTACAAATGTTTACAAGCGATCTGACCCAAGGGTGATGGAGAGAGAGGAACGTATCGGAATCAACCGTGGGTTACCGACGATGGTCGTGACCGTGATCGTATGGTAGTTGGATTTATAACTACCTATCCAAGCTGTGAGTTCTAATCCCACCCAGGTGAGGTATACTTGATACAACATTATGTGATAAGTTTTTCAGTGACATGTCAGTGGTTTTCTCTTGGCACTCCGGTTTCCTCTACCCATAAAAGTGACAGCCATGATATAGCTGAAATATTGTTGAAAGGTACATTAAACACCATAACCCTAACCCTGAAAATGAAAACCCACAGAAATGCATTCTTTTCTATTGTTTGAAAATGCTTAAGACTAAATGTGAACAATTTGTGGAATCGACAACAAGTAAGTTAAAAATTAACTCTGCTTATAGATTTATTTATTTATGTGGGTGTAAAAGTTATTGTCTGTGATATTGACTAGTGTAACAACAATATATATGTAATATTTCATATCAGTCCTAAATTTGACTTTTTCATTGGTGCAGACATGGTCATGTGTCATGCATTAATCTGCGTTAAAGAAATCCACCAGTCATAAACATAAGGCCAACTGGCATTATCATGTTAATGACTTCTCAAGGTTTTAGAGTTGCGTCCGTTTTTTTTAAAACGCAAAGGAGATCGTACAGTTGTCAATGTAACATGATAATGCCCACGTTAGAAAGTTATTTCCATCAATGATATAAAAATAACTTACTGCAACTCAGGAATTATCAATTTTTCAGTCAACACTACTGTCCGTTGGGCAGTCTATAAATCAGGATAATGCCCTATACATATGTAACTATTATATAAATATTTCAAACAATTATTGTCCGATCTATAATGCTAAATAAGGAAAACTGTTTTTGAAGGGGAGAGTCAGAATCCCATTAAGCAGGTTAATAGCTACATTTTTGTGCCTCGTTTCCTAAGCTAGTACCTTGATTTCCATCAGCATATGTGTTTTTTTCTTTTTTCAGTGATTTTTAGATATGAGGTAATTTTTTTTTTTGGGGGGGGGGGGGTTTGTACAATGTTTAATACTAGGGGAATTGTAGATCATCAGCTTTCTTCTCATAGATATTCTTTATCATCAGTTTAGTCATGAATGAAGCAATTTTATTTCATTAACCGGATAAAGGGTAAGGGTTTATATGGTATTTAAAATGTCACTGTCAACAATATTTCAGTGGCCGTCAGTTTTATTGGTGGAGGAAACTGGTGTACTCGGAGAAAACCACCGACCTACTGACAAACTTTATTACAAAATGTTGTATCGAGTACACCCCACCTGAGGGATTCAAACTCACAATGTTAGAGGAGATAGGCACTTGATTTAACAAGATAAAATAAGATTAAATATTTTAGGTGATATTATGGGATGTGGTATCCTGTTTCCACCAGATTATGATAGTGAAGCTGACAGTGATCTCTCGCCAGATGACCCTGATGTATGTAACGATGTCCTTGCTGTATTTGAAGACTCTGATTCTGAAGATGATGACGATTATTTAGAGGGTGATTTTCTCCGTGGTGAGGGACGAAGGGTCAATGGTGGACAGCCTGCAGATGATGGAACTCTTGTTTGTGTAAGTTATCTCACATGTCAAAGGTCATATAGGTTATTTTAATCATGTCGTGTGCATTATTTGTGGTAACCTATATATTGGGTTTTTCTTCTTCTTGGTTTTTTTTGTTTTTTTTTTTTTTTTAATTCATGATATTTTTATTGAAATCTGTACATTTGTTAGTTTCATGTATTTATCTAATTTGGGTTTAAAAACAGATGTAAAATCTCTCGGCAATCAGAAATTTTAACAAAATTTTCAGCCAATTCCATGTGATACAGATACAGTATATTAAATTATTTTTGTGTATGTGTAATTTTTACCTTTCATGGTAGAGCATTCCTTTGAACTATAAATGCCACAAATATTTAACACAAGCTATTGGATAGGCTGCTTTCCTTTATAGTTATTTTACATAAATGCTTAATTTAGATATGATGCAACTTCCTTCTATAATGGTTTGCTCATATTAGATATGTAGACCAGATTTAGAAAGAGTTCAAGATTCTTTATAACCAGTTCCTAAAAATTGGTATTAGTTGCTTCTCCGTTAAGTACGCAGCATTAAGGAGGAAGAGCATAGACTATTTACAGACCCTGGATCGTATAAGTTTACAATACACACGAAACGGAAACGAACGAAAAACGCAAACGAAACAAACGAAAAACGAACGAACGCTTCACACGAATGACACGAAAAATGCACGATATACGAAACAAACGCACGATACACGAAACGAACACACGATACACGAAATGAACGCACGATGCATATACACAAATAGTATCATGTTATTATTTGAATGACTTTTGTGCAAATTGATGTGATTAATTTCTGTAATCTTATATTTTATAAGCAAGTTATATATATAAATGATAAATTAGTCGGTAAAGTAATAGGATAATACAATTTTTATATTAAATACATGTAGTTTATATTACCAATGTGTTTAATAATTATATTTATGATTAAATTTTAAATCTCATATATTTGACTTCCAAATATCACTTTCTATTTATTTAATCATACAGAAGTTATATTTATTTAATTATATAATTATACAGAATTTATATTTAGATAATTATATAATTATACAGAATTTATATTTATAATTATTTGGATTCTGAATTGACAATTTCAATCAGACATATGTGTATCAGTTATTTTCTCGGTTAAGCTGTCCGAGAGGTGTGTGGATTCAAAAGGTCATATAATTGTTGATTAGAATGAAATTACAAATGTAAGAGTTGATATTTCACACCTGCAGTGCATGTATACTACTCAAAAAAAGTTTTGCAACACCTAATTTTTTAAGCATTTATTTTGAATAGAAAAATAAATAATTAAAAAGGCTCCAAAATATTTTCCTTGGTACTTGAGTTGATAAGCGGAGTCTTAACTTTATTTTTCGAGGGCTTTTGACCACACTTTCATTCAACGTTTGCATCCACTGACGTCATTATTTCCCACAAAATCACAGATTTATGCATGAAAGGAAAATGCCAACAAAAATGAACAATGACTACATGAAAGTTTACCTGTAAGGTTTTTAAACTTTATTAGGCTTCATTTGCACGAGCAACATGATTTCGATTTTTAATGTGTCCACTGTTCATCACTTTTGTGGTGTTAATTGTCATAGGAAGAAGACGTTCTCTAAGCACAAATGAAAGACAGCGGGCCGTTGGTATGCTGCAAGCAGGTCAATCTGCTCGACGACTTGCAGGTATGTTTGGAGTAGCCCCAAGCACTATTACAAGACTGTTAAATCGATTTACCGCAACGAATTCTGTCACAGATAGAGCTAGGTCTGGGAGACTGAGGGTTACCACACAGCGGCAAGATAGACTCGTTACAAACTTAACGTTGCGTCACAGGACGGTCAATGCACGCATTCTACAGTGTGAATTACGGACACCTGCTGGTGTAAATGTGTCGGATCAGACAATTCGTAACCGTTTGCATGCTGCAAATTTGAGGTCAAGACGTCCTGTTGTACGAATATCCTTAACTAAACGTCATCGTAGACTTCGTTTGGAATGGTGCCGACCTCATTTGCGATGGATACTTCGTCAGTGGGGCAATGTTTGCTTTTCAGACGAATCCAGATTTAATTTAAAATTCAATGACGGTCGTATCCGTGTCTATCGGCGCCAAGGGGAACATTTTGTTGACGTTAACATAAGGGAGCATGACCGCTTCGGTGGAGGATCGGTGATGGTTTGGGCTGGTATAAGTGTCAATCTAAGAACTCAACTGTACATTGTCAATGGTAATTTAAACTCGCAGCGGTATATTGATGAAATTTTGAGACCATTAGTGTTACCGTTTTTACAACAAATTGGCCCAAACACCGTTTTCCAAGACGATAACGCCAGACCGCACCGTGGGAGAATTGTGAATGACTTTGTAAGAACCAATAACATCGACAGAATGGATTGGCCAGCAAATTCACCGGACTTTAATCCAATTGAACATGTGTGGGACGAATTGGGCCGCAGAGTATACCGTAATAACCCTCCACAGACCATTCAGGAGTTACGTAACCGCCTGATGCTTGAATGGCAAAACATGCCATAGGATGTTATTCGTCGGTGTGTTGACAGTATGAGGAAACGCTGTTAAGCGTATATCGCCGCTCGAGGTGGACATACAGCCTACTAAC
>MJUT01048311.1:7576-23630 GCA_002080005.1 Gigantidas platifrons
CTAAAATTGTGGTATTTTTGTTTTGTTTTTCATGTTATGGATATCGATCTTTGTTATAAATAAAGACATGTACTTACCACTGACGTGTATTTGAGCCTGTAACGTTAAAACAGATAGAGTGACATTAATGCCGCACTACTATATATGTTTTATCTTAGTAGGTCTACATTCACAAAGTTTTAGAAATAATCTTATTGCAAATACCTTTACGAGGACAAAATAAATATCAACAAAATATCATAATTTTCATTTACTGATTCTGCAGAATCTTTGTATATAATATATAAAAACGAACAAAGACCAAGAAAAAAAAACAAAAAAACAAACAAACAAACAAACGCACACGCACAACTAATTAAACAGAAATCCAGTATATGAGATATTTATAGATTAATACACATGACCTTTTTCATATTGCCCTTGTTATCAGCCCGAGACCTTGATATCGGCCCGAGAAAACCACCGACCTGCCGTAAGTCACTGACAAACGAAATCTGATTGAAACAAACATGCAATATATGATATTAAAAAAAATTCTATTAGGGTATGGCAAGCTTGCTGATACCAAAGTTGTAATCAAAAGTCGCAATTCGAAGAACAGACAATACAGAGGCTACAAGAAAAAGAACTAAAAGACAAAATACGTCTCCGGGAGGGTAAGGAGTTACTGCTCAACTAGTGACAACCGTCGTCTTATTATTCAACATTTGTATACTTCGTGTAAGTTTCTGTCGTGATAATTGGTACTGTAATATTTTGGTATATTACCTGGACAATTAGACACTCAGTATAATAATGATATTAATGTGGTCTTGTCCAGGTCATATGTCAAAATATTACCTAGGTCTGAGAGACACGGTCGGGTAATATGTCTCTCAGACCTGGGTAATATTTTGGCATATTACCTGGACAAGACCACATTATACAAATAGCACAGTACAATCCTGAGAATAATTATTTTACATATAAAAAAGGGTAAACCATTTATAATCTAATATGAAATTGACAACTCTCAACAATATTTCAGTTATATCGTGGCTGTCAGTTTTACGGTGTTTAACGCCACTTTCAACAATATTTCAGTTATATCGTGGCTGTCAGTTTTGGAGAAGACCACCGACATTGACAAGCGAAATCTGATTGAAACAAACATATATGATATTAAAAATAAATAAATCTAAATTTACCTGAGTAAGGTACACCTGGTGTAACAATAGTAACATACATATAATATATTTCATCATGTCGGTATCTTGTTATTATTAAAATGTATTCAACAGGTGTACTCCAGTTTACAGATTGAACGATAATGTCACATTCTCCCACAAATATATAGGGGATACTAATTTCGTCACTGGACACGTTGTGTTTATTATGGTACAGTAACTGGTTAACAATACACAAATACAGCTTCCTGAACTTTTGACCTTTTAGTAACTTATCAATTTGCTAACAAACATTTTACATTACAATTAACAAGGGGGATTTTTGACACACGTGTTTTAAGAAATATATCTTATTTACGTTATTTGTGTTTGATTAAGCATAGTGGTGTTCAACACATATTGTGTTGTGTTTTTGTTTTCTTTTTCTTCGTCTTGTCTATGTTGCCAGTTTCTCTGGGTTGTCCATTGTTTATTGCCCCTTCGGTATTCTCTATCGTTTATGTTTATTTAATTCTGATTTATGAAAACATATTTTGCGTATTTTCTCGCATATGAGATTTAATAAAAAGCTATCATTTGAATTATTTTCGTTTTTTTGTTTGTTTGTTTTTTGTTTGTTTTTTATTCTAAATATGATAAAACTTGCAGTAAATTTGGAACTGTTCTGAAGGCGTGGTATTCTATTTTACATTTATATTATAGAAGAGTTTGAAGATACCAAAATGGTAGGTGCCGTCGTGGCCGTGATCGTATGGTAGTTGGGTGTACACTGACTACCTATGCAATCAGTGCCTATCACCACTGATGTTGTGAGTTCCAATCTCGATCAGAGCAAGGTGTACAACATTATGCGATAAAGTTTGTCAGTGACTTGCGACAGGTCTGTGGTTTTCTCCGGGTGCTCCGGTTTCCTCCACCAATAAAACTGATCGCCACGATATAACTAAAATATTGTTGAAAGTGGCGTCAAACATCATCATCAAACAAACAAACAAACAAACAAACAAACGAAAAGGGTAACCAGAATCCGTAAGTCGGAGAACGACAGACAACAAATTGACCAAAAGAAAAAGGACAAAAACACAAACAACGATTTACAAAACATTACACACACAAAAAAAGTTGAGTAACACGAACCCCACTAAAAACCGGGGATGAATTCATGTGCTCCGGAAGGGTAAACTATTCCTGATCCACTAGATTAATTTATATGTTTACAAAATATAATACTGTCCCGGAGTAAATGCAAATATGTGATTGGCTAAAACTTGATTCAATGTTACCATGATATAACACTGGTAATTCCTTCTACATATAAAATAACACATCGCCATATCCGTCTCAACACACGGTAATAACGCGGCATGTCCTTTTCAATGTAAGGTAGCGTAGTAGGATATCCTGCTAATATTCGACGTATAATCACTACAGGAATATCCTTGTCTACGCGGAAAACGTGTTGTGTTTTGGAAAACGTTGAAAAATACATGAGAATAGAGGAGAAAAGTAAGATGAAAAGTTTGTCGATATGATTTGTTATGGATCCAAGAAATTAATATTGAAAGAGTCGAGATCAACATTAGCTGATAATTCATCTAGCAGCCTCTAAACACTATTAGTAGAGCAGTATCTACTTAATCTTCCGGAGTTCCAGAGTTCCCCCGGTTTTAGTGAGGTCCATGTGAATCAAACGTGAGTTTTCTTATTTAGTTTTTTGTCAACCATGATATTGTCTGTACGTTTTCTTTTGTCCATTGTATTGCCTGCTTGTTTTATTTCTTTCGTTCATTGTATTATCTGTCCTTTTTCTTTCGTCCATTGTATTATCTGTCCTTTTTCTTTCGTCCATTGTATTATCTGTCCCTTTTCGTTCGTCCATTGTATTATCTGTACTTTTTCTTTCGTCCATTGTATTATCTGTACTTTTTCTTTCGTCCATTGTATTATTTGTACTTTTTCTTTCGTCCATTGTATTATCTGTATTTTTTCTTTCATCTATTGTATTATCTGTCCGTTTTCTTTCGTCCATTGCATTATCTGTACTTTTTCTTTCGTCCATTGTATTACCTGTCCCTTTTCTTTCGTCCATTGTATTATCTGTACTTTTTGTTCGTCCATTGTATTATCTGTACTTTTTCTTTCGTCCGTTGTATTTATCTGTACTTTTTCTATATACGGCTTCTGATTACCCGCTTGGTATCTTCTAACTTTTGTCCATTAAGGGTCCAGGGTGGCTCAATGAGTTATGTCGTTGGATCTAACAGCTCATACAAGCCTATCACCAATTCAGCGTGGGTTCGCGCCCGGCTTTGTAAATTACAAAAATGGTACATTCGACTCGTAGCTGCAAGTGATAAAGTTTACCAGTTGCTTGCCCAAGGTATGTGGTTCTCTCCGGGTACTCCGGCTTCCTCCACCACTAAACCTGTTCGCCATGATATAGCTTAAATATTGTTGAAAGTGGCGTTAGGTTGTCGAATGTCTACTGTGGATATTTAGACAACGAAAACAAACATGATTGGTAGATTTAATTGTATCGTGTAGTCTTTGTACTGGTAACGGTTCCCATGCTTGTATTAAACATGTAGTAAAACCTAGATATCAAACTAGTCTTTGTACTGGTAACGGTTCTCATGCTTGTATTAAACATGTAGCAAAACCTAGATATCAAACTAGTCTTTGTACTGGTAGCGGTTCACATGCTTGTATTAAACATGTAGTAAAACCTAGATATTAAACTAGTCTTTGTACTGGTAACGGTTCACATGCTTGTATTAAACATGTAGTAAAACCTAGATATTAAACTAGTCTTTGTACTGGTAACGATTCACATGCTTGTATTAAACATGTAGTAAAACCTAGATATTAAACTAGTCTTTGTACTGGTAACGGTTCCCATGCTTGTATTACACATGTAGTAAAACCTAGATACCAAACTAGTCTTTGTACTGGTAACGGTTCCCATGTTTGTATTAAACATGTAGTAAAACCTAGATATCAAACTAGTCTTTGTACTGGTAACGGTTCCCATGCTTGTATTAAACATGTAGTAAAACCTAGATATTAAACTAGTCTTTGTACTGGTAACGGTTCACATGCTTGTATTAAACATGTAGTAAAACCTAGATATCAAACTAGTCTTTGTACTGGTAACGGTTCCCATGCTTGTATTAAACATGTAGTAAAACCTAGATATTAAACTAGTCTTTGTACTGGTAACGGTTTCCATGCTTGTATTAAACATGTAGTAAAATCTAGATATCAAACTTATTGGGCACGACACGTTTCTGGTATAACGTTCATAAGGTATACTAAAAAGCTAAATACTTGATTCCTCTACCCTTTACCCTTAACTGTATTTCCTAAAAACAGATGGTAAACGTAGGTACACATACCTTATCTTGGGAAGGGACAAATCTTACAAATATTATAATTCTGCATAGAAAGTTCTCTGAAACTGATATCATCAACATGTTCGAGTTTTTGATTGACAACATATTTGCTATGTTTGATAGACGTGTTTTTCAACAGACAGTCAGCATACCTATGGGTACAAACTGTGCTCCGCTTCTCGTGGATTTATTTCTTTATTCGTATAAAGCAGACGTCATGCAAGGGCTTCTCAAGGAAAACGAAAGGAAGATAGCCGGATCCTTTAATTTCATGTTCCGCTATATAGATGATGTCCTTTCACTAAGTAATTTGAATATTTGTTGATCGCATACATCCCATTGAGCACGAAATAAAGGGTACCAGAGATACAGCTAGGTGTGCTTGATACCTTGACCTACACATCGAAATTGACAGTGAGTGCTAGTCAAGAAAGGAACGTTACGAAAAAAGATATGTTTTCAATTTTCCCATTGTGAACTTTCCATTTAATTTTAGCACCATTCCAGCAGCACCTGCATATGGAGTATACATCTCTCAGTCGATGGTTCAGATGTTGTGGTTCCTATCGGGATTTCCGTGATAGAGGGATTCTGCTAACAAGGAAACTACTGAACAAATGGTTCCTATTGTTAAGTTGAAGTCTTCACTTCGAATGTTTTACGGTCACCACCATGGCTTTGTTAACCGTTACGGAATATCTGTGTCACAAATGACCACGGATATGTTCCAAAGGTCATAAGTACTTCCCGGTCCTTTCCTCATTCATGACTTATCACAGGCTTTGTAACTGGAGTGACATGACGGGTGTCACTAGTGTCGCAGGAGCTACTTACCCTTCCGGAGCACATGAGTTCGCCCCCATTTTTTTTGCTTACATCAGTGGGGCTCATGTTGTCAATTACATGTTTCCACGTGTTTAATTCTGTGTTGTGATTTACGCTAAGATTTCCACGTAAAGACGATGTTCGGTTCGTCGTTACCCCCTTGTTTTGTCGGGAGTTCATGTTTTTTTTTAATGATATTTGTATTTATTTACGGATACAAGTGTCCAAAACGATTTGTATTTCTGAAGATGTTCGTGTCGTTTATCAGTAACACGACGGGTGTAACTAGATGAAAAGGAACTGCTAACCATTCCGGAGCACACGTGTTCACATCCTGTTTCACTCAATAGATAATCGTATATAACTTTGTAGCTTTATAACTAGAGTAATACGACTGGTGTCACTAGTGGAGCAGGAACTGCAAACACTTGCGGAGCACCGAGCTCAACCCTGCTTTTAGGTGGATTCGTGTTGCTTGATCTTCAGTTTTCTATACAGTGCTTTGTAAATCCTTGTTTGTGCTTTAGTCCTGTTCTTTCGTCTGTCCTTCTTCGATTTGCGGATTCTGATTACACATTTGATATTTTCAAACTCTTCTATAATAATTATATAATTAATACGTTTGATGTTCTTCAAAGCTTATGTTCTGGGCGAGTTGATATGTGATCTCCGTTATTGAAGGAGAAAATGGGGGAGGGGGGTTGATTATTACTAAAATGCCTTAAACCATCTTCTTAGCTTGGTTTCAGAGGATTTAAAAAATCTTTCTATTAGTAATTTACTATTGTTTAAATGTTCAACGCACTTATTGATGGTTAACGCCAGTAGTCAACCCCAGCACTTATCTCCCCTTAGTTGTACACGTCACAATCAAAATACTTCACTTTCAACAATATTGCAGTAATACAATGGATGTCAGTTATTTATTGGTAGAGGAAGCTGGAGTACCCGGAAGTACTGTAAATATCTAATACAATTTACTATATCAAGTTATACAAGTACACCTTGCCACGGGCACAAATCGAGCGTATACAATGTAACGTTTATACCTACTGCATGCATACTTAGAAAGCAATTCCATACGCTCGAAAACATGGCGCTGGTTTCTAATAGGTAGGTTGTTACTCGTCAGTGAAACATTTATTTTCTAATTTACTAATATAATACAACAGAAACTTACTACAAGTATAGATATTATTATAGAATTATAAGTGATAGATGAATATTTGACTTATTTTATTAAAATACAAATAATTCAATAAAATTACTGTCCCACTGTAACATCAAACAGAAAAGCAGATTCCCTTACATTTACAACTAATAACCTGTTGGTCGATGCGTCATAATCAAGAACACGTGGGTTTACTAGACCATCCTTGTAAGACAATAGTTGTCTATTACGTTGTCCGTCAGGGGAAAAAACCACGACATTGTTAGACTTATAACCTACCACATACACGTTCCCGTCATTATCTACAGCAATACCACATGGACCATGTAGAACATGTTGATCATTGAATTCCCATTGTGTTCTACCATGTAAATCACAACATGTCACGTTATGTGTGCAAGCGTTTGCGTAGTAAAGTTTGTCTGCAGATGTAGCTACGTAATAAACCTCTGACATATCACGGCTGATGATATTACTTACTGATTCATCACTAAGATTTAACATCTTTAGTCCTTCATACCCTGCACAGTAATATATTGTTCTACCTCTAATCGCCATGCCAGAAATGTTCGTATCCATGGATATCGCTGACCTGACTTCGTTACTTTCTATGTCTATTATAGTTATACATTGCTTATCTCCTCTTCCTGATGATACAGCAACGCTATTGTTATCTTTAATATAAGCTGCATCATAAGTGTAGGCTCCTGTTTTATCTATATCTATCTGGAATAATTCGACTCCTTCTTTGTTGATGAATCTTACAGTATTAGTACCGTAACAAGACAATACCATTCTGCCATCTGGAAGTAAAGAGCATCCTCTGATTTTATTTTCCTTGATGTCTACCTTTTGCTTCAGTTTCAGGTGTATATTTGCAATTGACATAGCGGATGAAAGGTCAGTTACCATCATTTGGGCTTGTTTATCTTTTCTTCTTACAAAGTTGAACTCGGAAGATTTTGATTCAACAATTACTTCGCCAAACTTTTGAATTCTGGTGGTTATAGTCTTAATATCGCTATCTATCTTGTATGCTAGTTTTGTTTGATTTAAACTATCGCTGTTTACTATTGACTGTAAACACCTGTCGTGTGTTTCTACTTCTTTCTCTATTTGCTTTACGGTCAAATATGTTTGCAGGTCTGATGCAAACTTTTTAATGTTGACTATATTTGTCTGGTATTCGGTGAGTTCTTTCTGTTTCTCGTCTAAAGATAACATTAGTTCCCGTGTTTCTTTTGTTATCTGTTTTTCTGCTTCAGTCAATTCTATCAACAGATCTTCTTGTAACTTGTCAAGGTGATTGTTTATTTTTGTCCTTTGTTCCCGTATTTCATTCTCAACTATTATTTTCTGTTCCCTAACACCACTTGAGTTGGTCTCTCTGTTTTGTCTAATTTTACCAATAATTTCAGTCATTTCATTAATCAATTGTTCGATCTCATTAAATATGCTCGATGTTTTCACATCTTTAATTATATTCTCAAGAATAGATACATCCGAACATTTGCTATGATTTTCCATTATACAAATTCCACAGCACGGACATCCATGCTCTTTGCAGTATAATTGGAACTTTCCGTTGTGTTCGCTGCAATGCTCTTTAATTTCCAACACATACGACGGCAACTTCTGGTATTCTGCTATAGGTATCGTGGTATGCTTTCGGGAAGGTTTCGCTAAACTGTGATGGTCTATGCATTCTGCACAAAGTCCTTCATCACAATCTGGACACCATACTTCTGATGGTTTAAAAATATGGCGGATATCACATATACCACAGAAAGATGGAGAACTTGACATGGTGTTGATATCCTGTAATATATTGTTTGCATTAAGAGGTGAATTAACATTTACTGATTGTCATTAATGAGTTTACATTGTATTTACAATTACAGTTGATAGCTTAAATTCATGATTTAGAATTAACATGTTCTTTTCTATTTCAATACCTCTGCTGATGGTCAATAGTGTACGGAGGTATTATCCACCGAGTAGTCAGTGCTTTGGCTGGATCGGTACCTCTGCTGGTGGACTATTAATTCCCGAGCGTATCATCCGCCCAGTAGTCAGTGCTTCGGTGCTGACATGGTTTATCAGATATATTTACTATTGATATTTGCTATTTCCTGAAAAATGTAAATATTATCGAAGCTAAGGCTTTCCCCGCTGAGGCATAGATGACCTTAGCTGAATTGGACTGTCCTATTTAGGCGCTTAGTAGACCTCTTTTCAAAACATTTAAAGTATTTGGCTTCCAATCATTTGACATCGAGTCACTACAAAGTCAAGAAATTCTAAATAGACCTGTTTTTGAACAGATTCTGAACATCTGTTTTTGAACAGATTCTGAACATTCTGAACATTGACTGAACAGAGTCTGAACATTCTCTGAACATTCTGAACAGTCTCTGAACATATTCTGAAAATTTGAACATTCTGAACATTGTCTGTAAAGTCTGAACAAATTCTGAACAGTCTGAACAAATTCTGAACAATCTGAACATTGTCTGAACAGAGTCGGAATATTCTGAGCAGTGTCTGAACAGATTCTGAACATTCTGAACATTGACTGAACAGAGTCGGAAATTTTTAGCTAGATATATCATGTGATATTTCACTTATTAATTACTTTTTTATAATCAAATTGCAACAAATATATTATTTCATTTCTCATTAAATTTGTCATTTTCTTTATTTCAATTTTTCGTCTTAAATCAAAATATTTTACTTCATTTTCATTAGATTTTAACTAAATATAGAAAGTGGTATTTCACTAATTATTTTTCTTAATTAAATTACAACAACTATATTATTTCAGTTTTCATTAAATTTGACTTTTTCTTTATTTCAATCTTTCTTCTTAAATCAATATATTTTACTTCATTTTCTTTAGATTTCATTTAGATATAGAATGTGATATTTCACTAATAAATTATTTTAAAAAATATGAAGTTACACCAACTAAATTATTTCATTTTTTTTTTTTATTAAATTTGACTTATTCTTGATTTCAATCTTTCTTCTTAAATCAGTATATTTTACTTCATTTTCATTAGATTTTAATGAAATGTAGAAAGTGATATTTTACTAATGATTTTTTTTTAAATTAAATTACAATAACTATATTATTTCATTTCTGATTATATTTGTCATTATTTTATTTCAAATGTTCCTTAAATCAATATATTTCACTTCAGTTTCATTATATTTTAACTATGTGATATTTCATTTATTAATTACTTTTTCAAAATTAACTAAAAACCTTTAAGTGGGCCCAACATAAGTGCTAAAACAACAATCTACAAAATGTACACAGTAAGTAAGATTCCACCTAATCTCACTTTTTAAAAATTCATTAAAAAAATCTAAAAATTCAAGTGGGATTAGCTGGAATTATTGTATAAACAATGTGCAAACATTGAGATTAGGATGTATAAAAAATAACTCATTAACTTCAGGTAAACTTGTGTGTGTCTAGATTGCTTAGAGAATAGAAAGAAAACTAAAATATAGTAAATTCTAATTTTTATTCTACTCCAACAATACATTTATATTTCAGCATCTATAGAACTTCTTTAATTTATAAATTACATGAAATAATCCCGGGAATACTAGACAAATATGGTTCTAAACACAACTTTATATATTTCAATCAAAACATAATTTGAACATTAAGCACTACATAAATATTCATTTCACAAAATGTATCTATCTCCCTATCTGTTCTTAACTTGAAACTTAAAACCATGGTGAACAAGGTTCTGAGTACCTAGTCTGTTTGTTGTAAACTTTACTTGTAGCTGAGCATTAGCCATAACTGAGAATGATTGCTAACTGGAAAAATTTTGTTATCTATATTTTTCTCTTAGCTTGGAATAGTCACCTTTTAAAAGAAACTGAGAACAATCGTATTGTCTTGGATAAAAAAAAATAAAAAGCATGACCTGATTGAAATAAGTGAACACAGTTTAGCTTGGAATAATAATGAACTACGTGTTCTCATTATCTCAGTTAGTAAGCTTGGTATATTCACATCATTTATTAATATTGACTGTCCATGTATAACCTTCTATACAAAAAAATGAATAAACTGTATTAGCTTATATTTGTTGCTTGGTATTTGTATTATTTTTTTTTAAAGAAACTCTTATAATTCATCTGTTTTTTTTTTTCAAATGTACAAATATTTTATAAAATAATATTTTACAATATATTTCATCCTTTATTTCAATCCATATGA
Source organism: Gigantidas platifrons (assembly GCA_002080005.1). Taxonomy (NCBI): domain Eukaryota; kingdom Metazoa; phylum Mollusca; class Bivalvia; order Mytilida; family Modiolidae; genus Gigantidas; species Gigantidas platifrons. The sequence goes on from MJUT01048311.1 coordinate 18,377, forward strand.
AGAAAAGGTTTCATTCTAATTTCTATTTTTTATTTATTAATATTTGACATAAAATACAGGTATACTGCAGGTAATAATTAATTAGATACTAATTGCAAAAACAACGAATTAAATGTAACAACATCTATTGTTATTTGTAAGTGGGAATAGCTGGAATAGGCATTTTAAAAAGTGGGATTAGATAGAAGAAACCACATAAAGTATGTAAGTAAGATCAAAATAATTATGTTTATCACTTAAGGATAAACAGCTTTAATGAATGTGAACGAAATTCCGGAATTAAATTATATCCTCTCGGAACTTCATTATCACATTATCATATACCTTGTGACGTCACATGCTGTCTTCAAAAATTTTGAATCGACACCAATTTCTATCGCAAAAAAGGAATAATCCATCAACATCCACGACTCTCATAAAAATGAAGCCCGCAAAAAGACGGAGGAACCCTCCCAGGAGACCTGATGACACAGGAAATATTGCAAACAAGAGACCAAAAGCAGCAAATAGAAGGCCAAAGCAAAATCAAGCAGGACCGAGTCGGGCCAGCCATGCCGTTTCTGACGGCCATGTCTCAGATACAGACTTTGGGCAAAACATAAGACAAAATACAGACATGACACATCCTGCCCATTCTGATTCTAATGTGAGTGCGTCAAGCATGGATATACAAGTGGGTACATTTCAACGACAGTCTGCAGTCGGCATAGACCAGTTTCTGAGTCATGCTACTCAACAACCAGGACAACAGAGATGTGAGGAATCCACACCAAGCCATAGCGTGGTTTCCATCAAGAATGGTCAACGTTCAGAGGAGACTGTGATTAATCAGCGCACAGGGTCTGATAAAAGACACACGGGTACGTTTAATGCTCAAGGTTCACAAATCTCAGAATTTCCAATCAGGGTGGGATCATTTACTCCCCCGCTGGGCAGTTTGCAAGTAGAACAATCCCCTTTGCAAGTTGCAAGTATGCATGATTCTGTTGGGTCCCACATTCCTCAGAAAATTAAGGAGAAGATATGGGCAGGTGATTATATTGAGCTCAGTTTGCTGTTAAAGTCTGCAAAAGAGTTAGTTTCGGACCCACAATACAGTGGCGAGCTAACGATTAAAGGGGGACAACTCACAGTTGTACAGCAAAAACAGTCTCCCATTAACAACATACATGTGTGGACTTCGGCCTTCATTATCTATATGGGGGTAATGCTAGAAAAATGGCCTAACAAGGGACATGAATACCTTAAATACATGTATAACGTACGTTTGGCTGCTGAAAGAGGGTCCGGAACTGGCTGGGTCACATATGATGAGCAGTTTAGGCTCAGGAAAGCTCGTTCCCCAACATCCGCCTGGGGCGATGTTGATATGGAACTTTGGTTGATATATGTAGCGACCCATGAGAAGCCCAAGTTGTCTGTAGGGCAGACTTTTAATAATGCATATGATTTTCAAAAAAGAGGGTCCTATAATGGGGACAGAGCTCAGGGCAGTGGATTTCGTACCTGTTGGGGATTCAACAGGGAAACTGTCAGTTTGGGAGAAATTGCAGGTTTGCACACAAATGCACAACTTGTTTTGGACCCCATCCACAAACAAAATGCAGAAAGTGATCAGTCAGACGACACAAGGTTATACCAGCTAGCAAAATCCCCTATAAGGTTTTATAAAGTTGAAGAATCTTTGATAAATTATCCTCGAAAATATGAAGCAATTGAGTTAATCAAAGGCCTAAAACATGGTTTTCCCCTTAAGTACTCAGGCACACGCCTGCCATTCAACACCAAAACTTGCGTTCTGTTTATGAAAGACCGGATTTAGTGGAGGCAAAAATTAAGAAAGAGGTATCTTTAGGCCGGGTTGCTGGTCCTTTTACTTTTCGCCCTTTCCCAACTTTAAGAGTCTCCCCAATAAGAATAGTACCAAAGAAAGATGGTGACTTTCGTATGATACATCATTTGTCCCATCCAACCCACAATTCTGTAAATGACTTTATTGCCAGTGAATTTTGTACTGTCAAATATGCAAGCATAGACGACGCTGTCAGTTTAGTACAGCGCATAGGAAAAAAGGGTAAGCTTGCAAAGGCCGATATTAAAAGCGCTTTCCGATTACTTAGAGTCTTTCCAGGAGATTTTGACCAGCTGGGGTTCATGTTTGACGATAAATACTACTTCGACAAGTGTCTTCCCATGGGAGCCTCAATCAGTTGCGCGTTGTTCGAAAAATTTTCTACAGCATTACATTGGTTTACAGAAACTCGAACCGGCAATCGAGATATACTTCATTATTTGAGGCGCAAGTGTGCCAAATGTACAATCCGGCGGCTTGTTCTTTCTTCTAGCCATATCCCGTAGTCGGAACTAAGCTGTGGCCGTATTTTTTCCACTTCACAAAATCGTTGTGTTCTATTTCAAATTTCATTGAATCATTCCATTAATTATGTTTATCACTTAAGGATAAACAGCTTTAATGAATGTGAACGAAATTCCGGAATTAAATTATATCCTCTCGGAACTTCATTATCACATTATCATATACCTTGTGACGTCACANAGGTAAAGAGCCGTCTTCAGAATGTTATGAAAGCTAATAAAGTAACTTTGCGTGATTTACAGTCCCTGATTGGCCTTCTTAACTTTGCATGTTTGGCAATTGCCCCTGGCAGAGCTTTCATTCGAAGACTCATAGATGCTACATGTAATGTTAATAAACCGCATCACAAAATAAGAGTCACAAAAGCCATAAAAGGGGACCTCAAAGTTTGGTTAACTTTCTTGACTGATTACAATGGGGTAACAGTTGTGCTGGATAATTTTTGGACCTCTAATGAGACCATTGAATTCTATACAGATTGTGCAGGGGGGTCAAATAGGGGTTTTGGCATATATTTTCAGGGAAAATGGGCTCAGGCGTGTTGGCCAAAGGACTGGATAGATAATCAGTTACTTGCCGATATAACATTTTTAGAGATGTTTCCAATTGTAGTTGCTATTAACATCTGGGGTGCTTCTTTAAAGAATAAGAACATTTTATTTCACAGTGATAATCAAGCGGTGGTTGCGATCCTCAACAAGAAATCTTCAAAATCTGAGAGAGTTATGGCTCTTGTCAGAAATTTTGTGTTATTTACTCTTAAACAGAATATTTTGTTTAGGGCAAAATATGTTGAGGGCGTACTTAATGTTATTGCTGATTCATTATCTAGATGTGACTTTCAGCTTTTCGGGACATTGTGTCCAACTGCCGACAGCCATCCAGCCCAAATCCCGGCCCATCTATGGAACATTTGGATTCAGAAATAAACTCTTTACTGAAGTCCTCCATGGCTTGTAATACCTGGAAAACTTACAATTCAGCAATCGAATCTTTTAATAACTTTCGGCAAATTTACAAATTGCCAGATATTTGGCCTGTCTCCGTTCAAAATATTGTTCGATATATAGCTCATCTATCGCATGCAAAGACTTCAGCGTCCACTGTTGCTACGTACATATCCGGGTTGAGCCATGTTCATAAATTAAATGGATTTGATGATCCAACTAAGTCCTTTTTTGTGAGCAAAATACTAGAAGGTTTTAAAAGGAAAAATCCCGGGTCAAAAGATTTACGTATGCCTGTATCGTCCGCTTTACTTAAACAGCTTATTAACTCACTTCCGCATGTTTGCACATCTAGTTATGAAGCTAGTATGTTCGCCTCTGCTTTTAGTTTGGCATTTTTTGCAATGCTCCGTGTGGGCGAATTCGCAGCAGACAAGAAATGCGATTCGGGTAGGCATGTGGTTAGGTTGAGAGACGTCGTACAAAAAAGGACTAATTTAAATGAAGAATTGCATATAAAAATACGCAGCTCAAAAACTGATCAAGTGTCTAATTCAACAACCCTTGTGATTTATCAGCAACCGTTTGTCCAGTAAAGCTTATGAATGTATATCTCAACAAGAGGCTATCACTTTCGGCAGATATATGCAAAACTGATGATATGCAACTTTACATCCATTTCGACGGTACTTTGCTCACACGCTATCAATTTAGTTCAGTTCTACAAAAATGTTTGCAATTTGGTGAGGTACCCGGGCATTTTAGACGCATTCCTTCAGACTAGGGGGTGCTACGGAAGCTAAACGACGTGGAGTAGACGACGATGTCATAAAGCAATGGGGGCGCTGGAGCTCAAGTGCATATTTGAGATACATTAGACTTTAAATTTCACATTACCATTTACAATGTATGTCTTTATTTTTGCTAGGTCGTCGCATTATCTGGTTAATTGGATCATCCATTGTATACTGGGCACATCGGTATGCAAGAACTAGGCCTGGGGGTCCGAATCTAAACCTACAGTACATTGGCGGGTCGGTTACCTGGTATGGAAAAAGAGGTATGATGTGGGAGGAACTTTCTCCTGTTGTAGAAAAACAATTGCGTCGGCTCCCTCCCCCGAACTTTCTCGCTATTCAACTAGGGTCAAACGATTTGGGATCACGTTCGAGTCTAGGTTTTATTAAGGACATAGAGATTGATATTTTGCGCTTACATGCGCTTATGCCACATACAAAGATTGTGTGGATAGATATGTTACAACGGAGATACTGGCACACTGCTAATAGTGGTAAAGCAATTGAGAAGACACGCAAACGGGTAAATCTTGCAGTGAGGCACATTGTTGATAGTATTCAGGGATTTACAATTAGACATGTAAATATAAAAGCCAAAGAAATCGATTTATACCGGAGAGATGGTACTCATTTATCTGATGTTGGCTTGAGTGTATACCTTAATAATATTCAAGGTGCATTTGAAAGTTTTCTGAAAACTGGGGGTCCCTCAGTTTTCCCCCCGGTTGAATAGCGGGATTGAGCGGGATAGGGCGTAGTGTGTAATTGTTTGGCGGTGAGTGTGTATTGACACACTCATTTGGCGGCTGCGGCATCTGGCTAGAAGAAAAATGGGTCATGATCTCCAAAATTTTACGTTAGCTCATATTTTTGAAAATATCTTCCTGTGTTACTTCAGGAGATTTGGTATTGTCATCTCTCGTTTACCGGGGAGGCCGGTTCTTGAACTGTTACCAGTTCAGAACCGTTGGGGTTGGTTGGACTCCTTTGCAAATTTCCAGAGGGTCCGTGGTTAAATGTGGGTTGGCGTAACGGTGGTCATGACCTTTGATCTCTCTATCCAAACACGTAGAGGATTTTTTGCTTTCATTGTTACCAGTGAGGCGCAAGTGTGCCAAATGTACAATCCGGTG
>MJUT01048311.1:26294-37842 GCA_002080005.1 Gigantidas platifrons
TATTGCTAATCACTTCGTGCTCTTTCAGATGATATCCATATTGCCAACATATATTGTTAAGGGAAGCAATCAGGGCCCTCGGAAAGCATGAAGTGTCCGACTCACGATCAATTTACCCTATATACTTGTAAGATAAATGTATATCCTTATTTGCTGCATTTGGGTAATACCTTTAGAAAACTATATTTATAAACTGTAGAAGCTGTTATGAGAAAATCTACTATAAATTTCCATGGTATATCTCGCATTTATACCTGAATATAAACAAGTGAGGATTTTAATTAAACAAGTTCAGATCTTTACTATATAAAAGACAATGACACACTGGTTTTTTATTCAGTTTATATAGGTCAATCTCTTAAATTAATGGCATTTATTATTATTTTTCAAAACAATACTCTTAAACCAGATGATTTTTTTTATACTTATGTAAAACAGAATATGTTTTGTGGCCACTGTACTCCTGTGACAGATTATTTAATTTATTTCCCTTCTAAATCATAATATTTTTTTAGGACAACAAACCATACCCCCCACCTTTTTCAAGTTAAATGGTTGTTCCCTAATAGGTTGAAGAGCTTCTGTTGTATAAAGTATTACATCTAGTTACAACAACAAGCTAGAAGATGTTAGTTCAAGCTGGAAAATAATGCTCAGTATGTTCAGCGCTATATTCCGTAACTAAAGATCAAGAAGAAGAAGTCTAACAAGAATCAGAAAAATGATTAATAGGTACATGTATATACACAAAATGTAAAGGTATTTTTAGTATCATTTAATTTCAAATACTTATAAACGTCCTCTCTATAGGCCATGCCTACTCATATTATTTTATATGTTTCTGATATTAACGGGTTATCGAAAGCTAGATCATAATTAATTTAAATTACAGATTCTAGTAATCGAACCTGATTATGACTGGTATGTTGCATAGTTCCGGGGAAAATATAGGTACCAGTCGAAAAGTAATTACAGAGTTATCGAACCTAATTATGACCGTAATAGTTGAATATGTCCTTGCTAATAGAATTGATGGAAACCAGATTGTTTCCTTACTTTTAACACAGGGGCTTGAATCGCTTTCATAGAGGTCGCCTATATACCCTATATACTAACAAGGGATGTAACGACCAACGTAGCCAAGCCACTACCAGTTCTGTTTCAGGCTTGAAAAAAATATTAAAAAATCACACATTCAAACAATCTTTGTTGACATTCGCTAGCATATTGATTTATCTTTCCGACGAGACATAATTTTTCACAACTGCTTCACTCTAGAAGTCAGAGCACCCCTGCAAACTTGAAACTTTGCTCCAAAATAGGTCACCAACGTTTTGCTATGGACACAGTCAACGGTAAAACTCCAAGAGTAAAGAGCACAATTGCGGACAATATCCGCATAAATCCTGACTGTCGTAAATACCTATGAACGCCTTCGATTCAACTATCACCAGAACAGCTCACATAGTGCAGACGAAAAGCAGTAACTCACGTTTTACAGTCCGGTATAAATCCTTTCAAATGTTGGAAGCCATTGTTAAAAATACACAGCAGCAAATGAAAATTATCTGTCATCTGATTGGTTAATATTTCTCACGAAACTCCCACATTCTGATAACGCTTGAAATATATGCTTTAAAAAAAATTCAGTGAGAATTACTTTTACAAGTAATTTTATATGATTATAATATACCTAAAAATCATTTACAATATTTCTTATATGTTACGAATAAGTAAAAACACTTACCCTGCCGTGAGAAATATTAACCAATCAGATGACAACTATCAACAATTAAGCAATATTAGAATTGAATCAATCGAATCCATGTGTAACAACACAAAAACCAACTTCCAACCTTTTAGGCCTGAAGAAATTCACACTGCAATTGGACGTCTTAACTCCGGAAAAGCCATGGATGAATATGGAATATCTGCGGAACATCTTCAAAAAGCTAAAGAGATCTTAACACCTATCATAACATCTATATTTAATCAAATCATTGAGGAAAACAACATTCCCATTTTCTTCAAATCAGGAATCACTAGTCCAGTTCTAAAAAAGTCAAAGGATGCAACTCAAATGGAAAGCTACAGAGGTATAACTGTCACACCGACTTTCACCAAACTATTTGAATATGCTCTATTGCCTAGACTGACCCATTATTTCAAACAATCTGATCTACAATTTGGATTTACTGAAGGAATTTCAATGCTAATCGCAGCCTTTATGATATCGGAAAGTAGAGCGGAAACAAGATACATGACATTTAAACCACTTTATCTCATAACACTTGATAGTCAGACAGCTTTCGATGTTGTATCTCATAACATTCTACTTGATAAACTATACGAAAATGGCATCCATCCTAAACTCTGGAACATCGTCAAAGATCTATATACAGGCATGTCCTCCAAAATCAAATGGATGGGCGAAACCAGTCAGAAATTCGATATTCACCAAGGAGTACGTCAAGGTGGAGTCCTGTCGACCCACCTATATAAAGTATACATTAACAGTGTTCTGCACGAATTCAATAGAAGCAGAATAGGAATGAAGATTGGTAATATCTATGTGGGCTCACCTACTTGTGCAGATGATATAGCTTTGTTAGCTGACAACTCGGAAGATATGCAAATAATGCTAAATACAGCTCTGAGAAATTCTAAACAAGACAGAGTCACAATACATCCGACAAAAACAAATGCAGTCATTCTATCAAAGGGTAAAACAGAAGAGAAAAATCTAAAATGGAAATTAGGAAATAACATAATAATGCCAACAGACCAAACTAAACATCTTGGAATTATAAGATCTGAAATTAAGGAAAACGAGATAAACATTGAAGACAGACTGACCCTTGCTCGTCGTACTCTATACTCACTCATCAACACTGGATTGCATGGATCTAATGGTATAAACCCAATAGTATCATACAAAATATATCAAAGCTATGTCCTTCCTAGGCTTTAATTTGGATTGGAGTTAATGCCACTAAGACAAATTGATCTCAACCGGCTAAAAAAGTTCCATAACAACTGCCTACGCAGATTTCAATCACTATCACAAAGAACTGCCCTCTGTGCAGTTCATCTGCTAATTGGAGCCCTACCAATTGAAGCTGAAATACATAAAAAGCAATTAAGCTTCCTACATGGCTTGTTATGTAATGAAAACCATACAATTCAACAACTGAATCAAAGACAAATAATCATCAATATAGACAACCCAGCAAGCTTTTATTGTGAGGTAACCAAAACCTTAGAGCATTACAATCTACCAAATATCAAATCACTGATGGACCATCTACCAAATAAACTGTCTTGGAAGCACCAATATAAAACTCCAGTGAACAACTATTGGACAAAATTATTCAGAGATGAGTAAGAAAATAGAACAACCCTTCAATTTGTGAATTTTAACGAAACACAAATTGGAAAACCCCATCTACTCTGGCTAATTATAGGCTCTTCTGTTACTGAGGTCAAAAGATCAATTACACACTGTAAAATAGCAACTGGTACTTATCTACTCCAAAGCAATATCTCAAAATTCTCAAATAAACAGGAAGACCCAACTTGTCGGCTATGTGGCCTGGGTGAGGAAGATACCATACATTTACTCACTAGCTGCACTATGATGCACCAGGAACGTAAAATCCATTATAAAAAACTGAAAGAAATTACTATCAAACATATTGGACAATCGGTATGGAATACCATATTCTCAAATTCAAAAGATATCACAAAACTAATTGTAGATGCCAGCAACTACCACTACATTTTCAATTCAAAAACTGCTCTCGTGGAGGTTGCAAAGGTGACTAGCGACTTGTGTTCAGCCCTACACATTAAACGGATCAAACTAAAGAACAATTACATCAAGTAGTCCAGATCAACAATATTGAAAAATATATTTTATATTTTAATCTAAATGAGTGACAGCAGACTAGATCTGTTTTTATATTACTTAATAATATCATTATATGCAACTAACTGTTTTAATGCTAAGCATAGAATAGTGTGCTTTTAATATACTCTAGCATTTTAAACCATCACCAGTGCTTTTAGATGTGAGTGGATTCCCACATAAACATTTTATATATTCGCACGTAGTCATATTTTTAGATGTAGATAACCTGCTTCGCATGAACCTTGTATATCGTTGAACTTTTAGTGCTGTATATATTTCATCAGTGGTGTGCATGGAGGCCAGACGACTCATTTTATATATTTTTTTTATCTTTTAAATGTATATATAAGAAGATATTTTATAGAGTTTAACCGCGATCGTCCTGTATACATAATTTTTATTTACAAGTTTTAACTTGGTGTTCCTAATTGGAAGGATTTACTGAAGAAAGAAAGAAGACAGATTTCATTTGCTGCTGTGTATTTTAACAATGGCTTCCAATATTTGAAAGGATTTATACCGGACTGTAAAACGTGAGTTACTGCTTTTCGTCTGCACTATGTGAACTGTTCTAGTCGAAGGCGTTCATAGGTATTTATGACAGTCAGGATTTATGCGGATATTGTCCGCAATTGTGCTCTTTACTCTTGGAGTTTTACCGTTGACTGTGTCCATAGCAAAACGTTGGTGACCTATTTTGGAGCAAAGTTTCAAGTTTGCAGGGGTGCTCTGACTTCTAGAGTGAAGCAGTTGTGAAAAATTATGTCTCGTCGGAAAGATAAATCAATATGCTAGCGAATGTCAACAAAGATTGTTTGAATGTGTGATTTTTTAATATTTTTTTCAAGCCTGAAACAGAACTGGTAGTGGCTTGGCTACGTTGGTCGTTACATCCCTTGTTAGTATATAGGGTATATAGGCGACCTCTATGAAAGCGATTCAAGCCCCTGTGACTTTTAACTTGAAACTTTTTGCTTACACTCTCAAGGGGAGATAACTACATTTATGTAAATGATTTACATAAATACCCAATCTGTACACGATTGTGTAATAACGCAATAACGTACCAATAATTGATAAGAACTAAGAATACAATAAAACATTAATAATCTATTTACACAAATGGGGAAGTTTCAAAACCTTTGCAATATAAAATTAGATTAAACATAAAAGATATGTTGCAAGCGCATCGATATTTATATGTTATTTTTAGTTCGACATTTCAAAAGATACCTATTCTATAAATTATATATAAAATCATTTAACTATAAAAGTACTTGATCATACATGTGAACCTACCGGCGGGAGCATTATTCTCCCGATTTTGAGGGTCTCTCCCGTCAACTCTCAAAATCTTCCGTCCGTGAAAAAAAATCAAGTACAAAAAAATCTTGCCCTACATTTTGCGATCAATATTTCTGGAAATTCCCCATTTGAAACTCCCGCGCTGACGAAAAACACCAAGAGATACGAATGGTAAAGATGAATGTCATATTTAATGAATGATATCCGGTTATTGATCTGTTTGACACATTTACAGGTAAACCGTGTCATGATGGTGATTAATTAAGGTGTTGATGATTATACAACAATTATCCACTGATTGACAGTTAATTGGGTATAAGGAAGTGTGTTTGTGTTCGTAAATTCTGTGACTACATGTGATAAATAGTGACTTTTTAATTTTAGTGCTCCATGACTTTATTGTTCAGAACATTCTGCCTTCATTGTTATTGCTTTGTTATAACCTTATGATTATGAATGATTATGAATAAATTATTAATAAATCCTTCATTCATCATATGAAACACTATGAGAGACAGAAATGTAAACAATACATATTGAAATGGGATGCAGTTGGTTCAATACTGAAACAAACAAAAGGAAAACATCAATAAACAATAAAAACATGCATCAAATACGTCGATAAAAAATCTCCAGCCAAAAATTTGCAAATCTCCAGTTGTAGCATAGCAACTCTATCACATGTATGCTTGATATCTGAAGGAAAGGTGGCAACGCCGCGCAATCATTGTATTTTTGCAGTGAAATAATTAAAAGATTGTCCCTCATTAATTTACATATTTCTGAATAAGTAACTGATTTAAATTAAAGACATTTGAATATACAAATTATAGCATAATAATTTTAACTCAAGACTTTTGAATATAAGAATTATATTTGACTAAAACTTATGACTTATGAATTTACAAAAATGCAAACACTCACCTGGAATTACAGAATACAAGACGAAATAAAAATAGAACTTTATTATCTGATGGTCACTATTGCAAGTGACCAGAAACGCCAACTTAATCTAAGAGTCATGTGACTTGGTTTCCAGGTGAGGTACCTCATAGGTAATTACTCTTTTCAGACAAAGACTTAATTTTATTTACCCTTACCCTGGTCTCATGTCATCTGAGATTATTGACTTAATAATACTTTATTCCAAAAGCAATACAGCTTATAGGTATATAATACAAATTACAAACAATACATGATACATTATACACAATACATAATTATAGCGGAGCATGATATCAATTTAGGAATTACGAATTTCTTCAGCCACATATAAATACTTTCCAAGATTGTTAAGTTCTTTAATATTTTGAACAGATAATAACTGTGTTAGTTTAAAAGCAGATGGGTTGATACAATAATAGGGTTTTATATATTTTCTACGAATTTCCACATATTTACTACACTCTAAAATAAAGTGATACTCATCTTCTATATCATTGTTGTTACACATGTTACACATTCTTGCATGTCTATCTATATTATAGTATCTACCAGTTTCAATATTTAAACTATGTGCATGTAAGCGATATCTACTAATAAGTGGCTTAAACATATAATTAACTGGTCGACTTAAATAAAATTGCAGGTTATGGTCATCATATATATACTTATAGAAATGACATTTTGGCGATTCATCAAAAAAAGAAATTGCCTCATTTCAGAATGTATCTATAACTCGCTGCTTAAATTCTAACATAAATATATCTTCATTAACAACATTTTGTGACAGCCATACATGATTAAAACCAAATTTACACAATATATCTCGTATTTTACATCCCCAGTTTAGTTTATCATTTGTCTTAAAAGCACTTAAGAAAGCTCTATCGGCTTGGATTTTGGGTTGAATTAGTGTTAATTGAAATGACACCAGATTAGTTTTAGATTATATAAAAGAGCCTTTGAAGAATGTAAAAAAAACTGTAACTTATTTATTTAAAGAATTTATCTTAAAACTCAATTTCCTTCTTTTGTACTAAAATATTTCACAGTGTATTAATCAATAATCTTCTTTGACATGAAGTTAGGATTACTACTTTTATAAAATAATATAGATATTATTTTGAATAAATCTTTAATAAAAATTGAATAAATAGAAGACAAGAAGGGATGTGCATTTTTGCACTATCACATATATCCCACCGGCTGAAAAATTCTTTGCCCCCAAAGAATCAGTTAATTTACTTTAAACAAATGAATACTAAGTGATTTATATACAATTATGAACATACTGCCACCTTTCGTGAAAAAATCAAATGTCAGTTAGTAAGATTTTATTTCCGTATTTTGTCTCGATTTTTGTCCAGAACAACAAAATCCAAAAACGATATCGAATATGAAAATAAATTCTGTAAAGTTTAATTTAAATCCTACTTGCACTAGAAAACGGTCCCTAACCTGTCGTCGCCAAATTACTCCGGTCTACCTGTCCTTCAGTCACTGTGCCATCAGTCTTCCCACCCGAAATGTTTTCAAATAATGAATATTCAAATAATTGAATTTGAATCCCGCTACTTACGCGCGAGAATTGTCCCAATACTGATAGTATACCTGTGTAATGATTACACTGACATTTTTATGGCTTCACGGTGTATAATTAACTAAAGTGCTGTAACCCACTGTAAGAAAGATAAAATTCTTTTCACTTACAGAAAATAAATTCTGAAAAGCTCAATTTTATTCCTACTTGCACTAGAAAACGGTCCCTTTCCTGTCATCACCAAATTAGTCTGCCCCGTCCATCATTCTTTCCTCCCAAAATCAGTGTTTTCATAAATTAAATATTCAAATAGTTGAATTTGAATGTCCTCAATACTGCCGTCTTTCATAAAAAAAATCTAATGTCACTTAGTAAGATNTCCCCCCTCAGACATATGTGATCGTAGCCGGTAAAGCCTCTCGGATAGTGTTAAATTATTTGGCTTTGAAGTCTTTTGGTTTTGAGGAACATGGTGAATGTTATTCCAGACACATGCGCACTAAATTTGATATCTACGTTTTTATTACTATGACTGGATCGATACCACTGCTGGTGGACTAATAGTCCCCGGTCGTATCACCCGATCTGTAGTCAAGTGTTTCGGCGCTGACATGGTGTATTTGCTATATTTATTATTGACATTAACAGTTCCTAATTAATATAATTATTATCAAAATAGGGTTCAACCACATTTCTGTAAAAACCTTCCTCAGGTTCGCTCAAAATCGAAAGATTGGAATGACAAATAACTTGCAAAGTTTTGGGAGCAAATAAGCCAAGATAACAATATAGCAAAATTCGGCAAATGTCACCTATGAGTATAGGGGGAGAACCTTGGCTTATATAATAATTACATTATTTATTAACGGTAAATTTCAAGAACGAATATATCTAATAAACCATGTCAGTGCCGAAACACTGACTAAAACAGTTTACAGAAACAACACGAACCCCACTAACAAAACCCGGTGGTGAACATTTTTATTACCATATAAATTATTAAACCAAACATTACATAGAAGATACCTAATATAAGTATTATATAAACGTTAGAGAGATTCGAAACGACAATCACGAAAGGACAATTCAGAGACACGGGCAACGTTGGTCTTAAGACACAGTGTAAGCGTACTTTTATTCCGGTGTGTAGAATTTCTGGTTAGGGTTAGGGTTAGGGTTGGCATGGAAAAAATAACCTAGTGCAATAATTCCTGTGGAAATTATACACTAGTGTAACTTGTCCTCTGGAAAGAATACACTGGTGGAAAGAAAACACTGTTACAACAGGACGAAGACAAATGTAACAAAAGAAAATTGAAGTTAGCTACATGTCATCAGTGTTAACGACTAAGAAAGGTAACACCTGTTACTCGATCTTTAGTTTTATGTGTAAAGTTTTGTAGATCTTTGTTTATCCCTTTTCTTTTGGCTATTGTGTTGACTGTCTTACATCGATTTACGGATTCTGATTACCCCTTTGGTATCTCCAAACTCTTCTTATTCATCTAAAACACACATACATGACCACTCAATCTCCAGGCTTCATACAGACATTTACATAACTACCATACGATGGCGAGAACAATACTATATATAGTCCGTTTGACTTCTATAAATGGTATTTGTGCTCACTCCATCCATTTTTGCAATTTAGAAAATATAATTAACATAGAGACCTAATGGGTAGCATTTTTAATAATGGACCAAACAGTTTGAAATTAGTTGTCAGAGTTCGTATATATCATATATTTATATACATCTAGAAAACAATTTGATTTGAAAACTAGATTTTTAAGACTTTTTTTCTGAACATTTATAGAATTCAAACGGACTATATATATAGTTTATTATTGTTTTTAATGCAATGTAGGAATAACAAGACTGACACATGGGAATTTTATGTTTTTATTGCAGTTGCTATTACGGCCGAATGTATGAGCGATGTCGTATATACCACAGACATTTGACCGATGGACCTTATTTTCCCCGTGTTTGCCACGGGGTACGTATTTTCAGGGATAGTAACGACGTAGGGCCTCTATTTGTGGGTCCTGGGTCCACTCCAATACTAGAAATAGACACAAGGTAAGAAATAAAATCACTGAAAATGGCGGCGTACTGCTAAATTTCTTATTATTGTCGATTTCCCTGATTCCTGAAAAATAAACGGATGTAATGCACTAACCTTATAGACCCCCATCAGCTGTTGTGCCACTGGTTTACTGTCGTATTCGTACTATTTTGCATATATACCCCCTACGATTTGTTCCCAAGAGGGATTGTCAAAAACCCGGAGGTCGATCACTTATCTTCTGTTACTCGGCACGCGATTGGTCAATTCTTTTCCGGAAATTTGCCTCACCGTTATCGGTCTATTTTGGATTTTCTTGGACTCCAACGTGTCTTTAGAAGAACAAATCTGGCTTACCGAATTATCTTATTTGGCGGCCTATTTCAAACTTAGGGGGAAAAAAAGAAAAAACAGAATGAAATGTCTTTTTTAATCACATGGTAGATATAAAAACAACAGATGAACAAATATCAATCCTTTGCCACAATGGAACCATATTTTTTCTCACACATGAACAATGAAATGTATTTTTAACTAAATGTAAAAATAGACCAATAATGGTGAGGCAAATTTCAGGAAAAGAATTGACCAATCGCGTGCCGACTAACAGAAGATAAGTGGTCGACCTCCGGGTCTTTTGACAATCGCTCTTGAGAACAAATCGTAGGGGGTATATATGCAAAATAGTACGAATACGACAGTAAACCAGTGGCACAACAGCTGATGGGGGTCCACAAGGTTAGTGCATTGCATCCGTTTATTATTTTCAGAAATCAGGGAAATCGACAATAATAAGAAATTTAGCAGTACGCCGCCATTTTCAGTGATTTTGTTTCTTACCTTGTGTCTATTTCTAGTATTGGAGTGGACCCAGGACCCACAAATAGAGGCTCTACGTCGTTACTAGCCCTGAAAATACGTACCCCCGTGGCAAACACGGGGAAATTAAGGTCCATCGGTCAAATGTCTGTGGTATATACACCTGACAGTATCATCAAGTTCGCGGATGTAATATGTAATATTGGTGTGAAAGGTTTGAATAACTTCATTTCCTCTGGAATATTCAAAGCAGAAGTTGCTGGTCTTTATATTGTAGCAGCTACTGTCAATTCAAAAACGATTAAATCTGAATTTAGTGTCGATAAAAATAGTCAAAGTATAGCATACGTAACCATAGCCGGAACCGGAAATAACGACCAAAGTGGCACCGGCGTAGTAGTTACACAGTTGGCAGTCGAGGATAGAATCAGTATTAAAGCGTTGTATGGAAGTATGGAACCCAGAATGACGATTTATGGAACATATTCAACTTTGATCATTGTAAAAATTAACTAAAAATAAACCAATAAATATTATTCTAAAATGGAAATTTGATTAAAGTGTATAACACGAGTACTTGTGATATAAATATACAGATTAAAGCATTACATTTTCCATATCGGGCTATTTATCATTCAGAGACCCCCATATCAGCCGTAAGTCTGTAATAAATAGATACAAACATGACCTCCATATCGCCTTGGTTATCAGCCAGAGGTCATTATGTCGAACCAAGTCGACGCCGCGGGCCCATATTGGTCGAGGGATGATAACCAGGCCAACATAGAATGTGTCATGTTTTTATCTATTTATTGCATAGTTAGTAACAATAGGCATTTTTGTATGACCAATATGATCGGAAGTAAACTGTCCATATTTTCACACCCCGGGAAAATAACCGGTTATTGGATTACTACAAAATCATTTCCATATCGGCCCGGGCCAATATGGGTGTCTCTTT
>MJUT01048324.1:12688-24409 GCA_002080005.1 Gigantidas platifrons
GTGTTAGGGATATCGAATTTGTCTATTTCTACGATTTTTCTATTGAATTTTTCGAACTTTTCTGACGATATGATACTTTTTTTTTTCATTTTATTATAGGTTGTGAAAAAGAATTATCACGATGTACCTGCAACAGGGCCTCCAAGAGAAATGTTGCAAGGCGGAACAATACTGCTTTGGGGTCTGAGAATAGGCTGAAACCTTTCTCAAAACTGTGGATTTGAGTTGAAAATACAAAAAAATAATGAAAAAATTAAAATAAAACGTCAATGGCTAAGGCTGTGGGGCCCCTCAGAGATTCACGGGCCCTTTCGTGGATTTCCGGGCCCCGTACCGATGTACCGGCTGAACCCTCCTCTCATATGCCCTGCTTTTTACCATCCTAGATTCTGTAAATCCAGTTCTCTATCCTTCTATGGATACAATGTTATGTGTTTTTTAAGCATGCCTGTAGCAAGCGCCATTGCTGAGATATCACTTAGTGTACTGGGACGTTTGAAAACTTATGTTAGTTCGACTATGAAGAATGACAGGCTATCTTCCCTAGGATTGATGCATATTCACCGAGATTTTGAAGTGAACTTGTACAAAGCAATGGAGGTGTTCGTATCTGTTAAGACACGAAGGGCAGATTCTTGACAATTTTAGGATATTGTTGTCTATCAAAGTCATTAAAATTGTGCTTGATTATACGCTATATGAAACCCTGGAATGGCCCCAGATCTCACCATTTTGCATCTCGTCGAAAATAATTATGGCGTGCACACTATTAAGCCTCAGCTACGTCCCTGTCCACTGAAAATAGTCTGCTTGAAAATGATGAGCCAGTTAATAGAAAGGTACAATAAATGTATTTCATTTTATTTACTTAGTGAAATTTGAAATTCTGGTTTGTCCCTTCATATGAATGCAAGTCATTCTGTGTGTGTCTTTTATGTGAATGCTAATCATTTTGTGTGTGTGTCTTTTTATGTGATTGCTAGTCATTCTGTTTGTGAATGTTATGGGGGAAAAATTATTGCAACCTAAGTTGCAAACTAAGTACCCATATTTGTAAATGCTGGTAATTTTGTGAATGTCCTGGTGAAAGAATTATTACAACCTAACCGCCTGTATATGTTATAAAAGCTAGTTTGTAGTTGTGTCAAACACATGAATATTCCAAATACATTGTTATTTACATTGTGAGATAAACATGAAACTTGGTAGCTTTCATTCAGATAATAAAAGTTCCTAATTTCAAGAAAAATATTTGCTTACACTGATTTTTTTTTAGTTTGCCTTGATGTAATAGGAAGGTATATGATATCTGATATTATGCCCCTTTTTGTCTCAAGGTTTCATTTTTTTTTTTAGATTTTTAAAAATTCATTCATTTTTTTACATGTTTTTTTTCTTAATATTTTCATATTTTTTCCTAATTTATGTTTACATGCTAATTTCATATAATCTGTTACCTGTTGTATTGAAATTAAATTAAATTAAATTGAAATTATTAATTTTGTTGTACATCCCCTGTGCTTTCACCCAACAAATCTAGTATCATAGATGATTTTTTTTTTAATTTAAGTGATGATAAATAGTAATTCCCCAGTCTAGATTACAAAATGCACATTGTTTAAAACAATATTGGAATAAAAATGATTAAATTAAAGTGAAAAATACGGTATTAATACAAGAAAATGAAAAAAAGACATAAAAATATACCCCCCCTTTCCCAAATGATTTATCCTCTTTCGGATGTACGTTTGTGTGTCGTTTATTGTTGATGTTAAGAAACACCATCGATGTGTTCCGAAAGACAATGCATTTCGAAGTTTGGCAAATGGTCGATCGATCAAGATGGGTGTAGAACTAAGTGACACAATTGCACCCCACAAGACATTGGCACTAGTTGTCGGTATGACAATGATCCTAGATGATTTCCTCAGGCAATGGATGTTACAGAAAGCCATCATGTTGTTTTAATTAATTTTCTGACTTAAATAGAACCACCTCGACATTTGTTTTGCAAATGAGTCCACTTCAAGTAGCAAAATTCGATGTTTGTGCACTATATGAATAAAAACTGAAGTGATGCAATAAATTTCTATTTATCCATAGACATATTCCGTATATTTTAATTGATTTCAAGCGTACGTATTTATTGTAAACCGACGTATTTTAACCGAAGGGTTGAACGTCATTTTTCATCAAAAATGACGCGAAGTCACGTGACTTTGTTTTTAGATGGAACTCTCCTGCGTCACTGGCTTCCCGACTGTTTACTGTTATTACAAAATCAAATCTCGTTTGAGTTAGATAATATATCGAATTCTGATTTTGATATGTTAAAACATTTTATGTAATATCACTGTATTCATTCGTCACAAATAACAATTCCATTTTGTTTTTCCTCGCGTATTTCTTGCCTACACCACATTGAAACTTTGGGTGAGGGTGATGGTGTTTAACGTCACTTTTTTTCGATGAGTTTATTCGGAATAATCCTCAGTACCCGAAGAAAACTACCGACCTGCCGCAAGTCACTGAAACAATTTATCACATAAGGTTGTATGAAGTATTCTTATGAGGAACATATTTATCTTTGTGTTGAAGTCATTGTTATGTAAGGGGCCCGGGTGGCTCAATGGGATAGGTCGTTGGATCTAACAGCTCATTCAAGCCTATCACCAATACGGCGTGGGTTCGCACCCAGCTTTGTAAATTACAAAAAAGTGTGCACTCGACTCGCAGCCGCAAGTGATAAAGTTTACCAGTTGCTTGCCCGGGGTCGGTAGTTCTCTCTGGGTACTCCAACTTCCTCCACCACTAAAACTGGTCCCCATGATATAGCTGAAATATAGCTGAATATGGCATTAAATACAAAAAATCAATTCAAATATTGTTATAAGATTATTGATCTATTTAAACTGTTGGTGTTGGGGGGAGGGGGGAGATAGGCCTACTAATTACGTAGTTAAACAAAATCACCTCTAAAAACCAAATATTGTCAATTAGAATTTTGCATACCGTAATGCACAATTGATATTCTTACTTAATTAGTTTAAACATATTTTATTAAAAATAATTAATAAATATTGTACAATAAGATAAATTTCAATATGATATAATACACATAATTAAAGTGAATCGAAAACAAGTTTAATTAGAAATATACATACATACTATTTCTAAATACTATAAGATTATGATATACATAATTTTTTTTCAGAAGAATGAGCATAAAAAGTATTAAAGGAGGTAAGCGAACGTCGTCATCAGTGTCTATCGATCACCTGATATATGGGTGGAAGCTAATTATATAAGTGTGTACACGGAAGTCAACTGGTCAGTCATTTCAATGGTACGAACATGTCTTCACGGTGAATAACACAAAGGTAACGGAATTTACTTAATTTTATAAACATCATTTATTTATGATCAATTGTGTTTTGTCAACTTTTACAAGATGTTGAATTTTCACAACTTGGAAAACGAAAGTGAAAAAAATTATTTTCAAATAGTTTTGTTTAAAACGGTTAAACATAATATTTCAGATTATTTCCGTCGGTATATTTTAAACTTTAGATAATAAAATCTTATGACAAGAAGAGAAAATACAAATAACCGTGATCAATATTTTGTCCTAGATATATAACACATACTATTACTACACTGAACCGCAAAAGAAACGTCGTATTTTCCTAAAACTAAAATTTTGAAATATTTTGACAAAATCTATTGATTCATTTTGGTTAAGGTATTTTACCTTTAAATCATGCTACAATCGCATTTAAATCTCTATTACGGCTGACCGCGTTCATTAAATCGATCGTCCTAATTTTTGTTGTGCTGGGCCCGTGGGACACGTTCCGAAGTTAAATTTCATGATGATGATATGCACGCTGAATCCGTGCTTCATTAAGGGTATTTAAGACGTACGAAGTGTTTGTTTCATCATTATCTGTTTGATGCAGTACTGATGCCACGACTGAACCCACGACAAAGAGAACAGGCAATTGGACGTTTGAATGCTGGACAGCGGCCTCAAGTCGTTGCAAATGCATTTAACTGCAATGTACGCACTATCCAACGTCTACGCGAACGCCACAATGCAACAAACAGCACAAATGACCGCACACGTAGTGGTCGCCCCAGAGTGACAACAGAGCGTCAGGATCGCTATATCTTGAGACAGCATCTCCATAACCGATTCCTCTGCGCAACTCATACTGCTCGGCAGACAATAGGCATTAACCAGAGACCAATTAGCGATGATACAGTCCGGCGCGGATTGAAGTCCCGTAACCTGAGATGTCGTCGTCCTGCTAGGGGTCCTATCCTCACACCACGTCATCGCCGTGAACGACTACAGTGGGCCACCCATCGTCAAAATTGGCGACATCAGCAGTGGAGAACGGATATCTCTTCAGACGAAAGCCGTTACTGCATTTCAAATGCAGATGGCAGGGCGCGAATCTGGAGAAGACCGGGCGAAAGGTATGCTGATAACTGCATGATGGAAACAAATGTATGGGGAGGCCCAAGCATTATGGTATGGGGTGGAATTGGCTTGAACCAGAAATGAGGGCCTGTTGTATTCCAAAATCTGGGTCCAGGTAGAGGAAATGGTGTTAATGCAGCCCGTTATACCGATCAAGTTCTACGACCGCATGTTGTGCCACATTTTGCACGCCACCAAAACCACACTTTCCAGCATGACAATGCACGTGCGCATTCTGCAAGAGCTACAAGGGACTTTCTACAGCAGAACAACATTACAGTAATGCCTTGGCCCGCTCTTAGTCCAGACTTAAACCCAATTGAACATCTGTGGGACGAGATTCAGAGAATTAATGACGTCCGTCCAAGTCCTACAGCTGCTTAGGAACTTCATGCATCTTTTCTACAGGTGTGGGCTAGGATTCCTATGAACTTTATCAACCGTCTGATTCATTCCATGTACAGGAGATGTCGGGCCGTAATCAACGCCAATGGAGGACACACACGCTATTGAGTGGTGATCTGTATTGATCGGTCTTGTGATGTAGTGGTGAAAACCATTATCAATGAACAGTGAGTGAACTGAAAGGATGTGAATCTGTGCAATAACAATGAATTGTATACTTCAATTAAATAAAAAATATGCCATTTATTTTTGTATCATTTTTGCCTCTAATTACTGCGACGTTTCTTTTGCGGTTCAGTATATATTAGAAAATCATATTATGGCTTTTACGGTTCAATAATCAGAATGTCGATGTGTGGGTTTTCCCATAATAAATTGAAAAACTATAAATGTTTTTTTCAGTTGTGTGTGTCAGTAAAAGGTGATATTTATTATCATACATCCTATTTTCTCACATTAAGGTGCATTTAAATATTTACAGTATGGGGAGAAAGTTAGTATGTGTATAGGGATGGTAGCGGAAATTTGTGCTGAATGATGAGCAGAATTTATTGAAATCAGATGTTATCTATAGCATTTCTGAAGTGAAATGCAATTCATTTGAGCAAGATATCTGTTACATTGATGAAGTTATGGCTATTTAAACACCTGTACCCCAAAACGTTTTTCCACATTTTTATCAAGAAAAATGTCAAATCCACAAATTAAATGGAAAAAATCATATAAAATCTAAATATCCATATTTTTTCATGCACATAGTCTTGATACATTGCTTGAACATTAGGGCCACTTTTTAGCAAGAAATTTTCACAAAAATTTCACTTATAAACATTTTTTAAATATAAAATAAATGTAAGACAACAATCGTTTTTTAAATAACTAGTGTATAATGATTGAAACAGTCTAATATTTCAATATTAAGCATAAAAAATGCACTTAAGTCCTTTGCCTCTCTTCCTTCTTGAATCATGAAATAGTATGTTCAATTTATAAGTAAATTAAAGTAAATTAACTGTCATTATTACATGTAAAATTATACTGGAAAGTGAAAAATGGCAAAACACTCCATAAATGTCATGTTCATATATTATTGTACAATCTAAAACAATGTCAAGAGAAAATTTCAGACAAAATTTTGGTCACAAATGATTGGGAAACTATGGTAAGTATAGTTAAATAGCTGAAAGATGTTTCTCCAAAGTGACAAATAATTTAAAACATTCTGAAATAATAAAGTGAACAGGTGACGTGTACTGAAATTGTGTGGAATATTCCTAAATTAAAAACCTGGACAATACAAATACAAAATAAATAAAAAAAAAAACAGAAAAAAGTAATTAGTGTTTTCATTCAACAATGATGCCCATACCATATGGCATAATATGACCCGCAAATTGTTTTTGCAGTCATACTGTATATAAAAACAGGATTAATAGGAAGTATAAATAAACCATGTTTTTCCAAGCACAATTTCCAATGTATTTTAATTCATTGATTAACAAAATCAAGTATAGATTAGTTGTAAGTGTTAGAAAACATTATATTATAAATTTGGACAGTGATGGAATAGCTCTTATGAGGCAACTATCTCAATGCCTGTCAATCATCATCCTTCACACCAGGCCACATGTTAATGCATACCTATTATAACTCTGTATTGCATGGTGTCCAAATATATGACAACTAGGTAGAACACTGCTTTACTGATTTTATAATAAAGACTGTCTGTCATTTTGCCTTGAAGTGACCAATTCTTTATAACTTGTAACCATACCCACCCCCCCCTTTTTTTTTTCCTCTTTGGATGGTTTTGGATACAATTGACTTCATGATTTATGTATTGAAGATGTCAATCAAACAAAACATATTTTAAACAATCAATAAACTGTAAAATTTATTTAGTGGTGTCACTCGCTCACTTAACTGGCTTCATTGCATTCACTCAATACAAATTACAATTGACTGATTGTGTCCGTGAGCGACCTCATTTTTGAACTTTCCATAAAATCAATAATTTTAGTACTAAAGTGAATGACTCAATTCAAGAAGCGCATATTTTATTACATTTGTGATATATCTTGCATATTTTGCCATAAAACATGTTCTGTCATCAATAATTTACATTCAATAAAGTCAAATATGGGCGCTGACATATTGGATTGAAAACGAGGCTAAAAATCGAGGCCAACATTAACACGGAAAAACTACAATTACAGGTACAGTACGTGGAAAATATTGGGGGGAAATCATTATATTTGGTTTTAAATTTTTTTTTATTTACCATTAAAATCATGAAAGGAGAGCGTAATCGTCTCTACAAAAAAAGTTGTCATATTTTGATCGCTTCGATTCAACTTCTTTTTCCGCTTCGACTTCAGCATGGCCAGAGAATGGTTATTACCCAAGGTTTAACTATTCATAATTATGAAAATGTCATTTCGGGTGTTTAGAAAACAATGTATTCTTCAAAAAAGCCCGTAACAGATACCCACCTGCTGTCATTTTTTTTCACAAATCACGAAAATTTCTTGACATTTCGCGGCATACCAAACAGGATTATCTGCCCTTACCGTTACCGTCCCTAATGTGTATACGCAGGGACGTAGCTGAGGCTTAATAGTGTGCACGCCATAATTACTTTCGACGAGATGCAAAATGGTGCGGTCTGGTGCCATTTCAGGGTTTCATATAACATAGAATCAAGCACAATTTTAATGACTTTGATAGACAAGAATATCTTAAAATTGTCAAAAATCTGCCCTTCGTGTCTTAGCAGATACGAACACCTCCATTGCTTTGTACAAGTCCACTTCAAAATCTCGGTGAATATGCATCAATCCCAGGGAAGATAGCCGGTCATTCTTCATAGTCGAACTAACACAAGTTTTCAAATGTCTCAGTACACTAAATGACATTTCAGAAGTAGCGCTTGCTACTGGCATGCTTAACAAAACACATGATATTGTATCCATAGAAGGATAGAGAACTGGATTTACATAATCTGGGATGGTAAAAAGCAGGGCATATGAGAGGAGGGTTCAACCGGTACATCGGTACGGGGCACGGAACGCCACGAAAGGGCCCGTGAATCTCTGAAGAGCCCCATAGCCTTAGGCATTGACGTTTTATTTAGATTTTTTCATAATTTTTGGTATATTCAACTCAAATCCACGGTTTTGAGAGAAGTTTCAGCCTGTTCTCAGACCCCAAAGTAGTATTGTTACACCTTGCAAAAATTTTCTTGGAGGCCCTGTTACAGATACATCATCATAATTCATTTTTCACAGCATATAATAAAATGAAAAAAAAAGTATCACATCGCCGGAAAAGTTCCAAAATTTAATAGAAAAATCGTAGAAATAGAAAAATTAAATATCCCTAACACACAATATATATGACCGCTCACTTTCCTGACTTAGTACAGGTACTTCAGTAAAAAGTTACGGGGTTAATCTAGTTGGATTATAACTTGCCATTGTCTTAAGAAATACCAATATAGCCACATCTCCTTTGAACTGTAGATCGAGAAAAAAAAACATAATATACTAGACAGGTAGCATGTGCATCGTACTTCATAAATTCGCAATTAATATTTCGAATGTACCATTGTGATTTAAATACGTACTAACTGCATTACATGTAAACTGCATGATGCTCTTTGATAAAGACCTTTAACTATAGAACAGGAACAGGAACAAATGAACACCTGAATGAAACAGTGTTGTAATTAAAGATCATGTACGTGATATAGAAAGAATTTCAATGTTTATTATAAATGAGGTTGAAACAAGTCACATTTTGATATCAATTCGGTTGTATTTCACTTTGACGATTTCAATTACGGAAGACGGACCGAAACCAGGAAAAAATGAACGCCTGAATGAAATAGTGTTGTAATTAAAAATCATGTACGTGATATACAACACTGACAAATATTATTATTATAAATTGTATATCCTATTTTTTTTTTATTACCTGACGATGTGCACGCCATGGCGTGACAACGTATATGTAGCTACGCCTCTGATACGCATACCAGATTTTCCGTGGAGGGAAAACTGGGAATATACCAATTTTTCCCCGGGGGAAAATCTGGTATATACTAGATTTTCCGGGGGGAAATTTGAGTATATACCCATTTTTCCGAGTGGAAATTCTATTATGGGGGAAAAACTAGGATGTAACACCGGTACCCGGTACTTTTACCCGGCTACGGTAGCGTTTGGTACTGGCAGAAAAAATAAAAACAAACAAAATCATGTGCAAAAATCTAGTGAATATAATATCTAAGATCGTTCTGTGGGAATCGAAATCGTAAATGAGTGTCTTCGTCGAGGTCCGCGTCGTAATCGGATATTATTTTTCCTAAAAGGGTCATAAAAAAAATGTAAGGAGCCCGGGTGGATCAACGAGTTAGGTCGCTGGATCTAACAGCTCATACAAGCCTATCACCAATACGGCGTGGGTTCGCGCCCGGCATTGTAAATTACAAAAAAGGGTGCACTCGACTCGCAACCGCAAATGATAAAGTTTACCAGTTGCTTGCCCATGGTCGGTGGTTCTCTCCGGGTACTCCGGCTTTCTCCACCACTAAAACTGGTCGCCATGATATAGCTGAAATATTGTTGAAAGTGGCGTTAAACACCAAAAATTAAATCAACAATCAAATCAAAAAATGTCTCCGTTTGAAATTGCAAGGTTGAAAAAAAACAATTTGCTTAAAACATCATATTTATTAAACGAACAAAACAAATGATACTTCTTGAACAAAATAATGAAATATACAATCTTAATAACAGGCGCTCGTGGTATGGACTTACCACCGCCCCCCCCCTTTTTTTCTCACTTTCTGTTTACAAATTTATTTTCAATAAGATTTCTTTATTTCTTTATTATTTCATCTCTTTTTCCTTATTTTAACTTGTTCGTTTCAATATTCATATAATCTTATGTTAATATCAAACTGCATGTGTCGACCCTATATAGATACAGTGGAACTCCCCAAAACCGGCCTCTCTTAAAACCGGATTCCTCTGAAAACCGAACATTTAGTTTTGGTCCGGAATATTCCCCTATATATTTAAGTAAAATGTTCATCTACAAACTGGCCCCTCTGTATTCCGAACATCGGTGGTACTGTCCGGTCCAGAAAATATATTTTCTTGTAAAATTCACCTCTGAAAACCACACGACAAATTTGCTGACAGGTAAGTCAGTGAACCATGTTAGATGTCAATCACCCAATAGATCGATCCAGTTTTACATCAAAAGATTACCGCCGGTATTGATTGAAATTAACAAGGTGTGACACTTGTCAAGCAACTTATATCAACATTAAAAGAGTTGTAAACATGATTACTGTACAATGTATTAAAAACAATACAGTTATTTGACAGCGTCTTTATATGTGTGTAATTAATCTGAAGCATGTTTTTATACTTAAAATTTGTAATACATCAAAAGAGTTTTATAAAAACAAAAAATATAAAAGATCAAATATGTTGTTAGTCGAGTAAAAAAAATAAATCTATGGTTTCAAGTAGATTTGTTATAAATTGTGGGTGTTGATATTTTGAATTCATTCTGAAATTAACATTATTTAAGTCCGATAAATTGATGCTAAAATGTCGAAACCGCCGTATAAAAGTCGTTGCGTTGAACCATCACTTCCAAGACAAAATTGATTTGTTCTTTCATAGGGATGACAGCATCGGGGACGAGTCCATATGAACTGCCAATCATCGTTATCTTTCCCTTTGATGTTTAAAGTTCTGTGCAATTTCTCTCATCAGCTGTCAATCCAAGTTTTCTGATTCACTGTGTTCGAATATAACGCAGTTACGTAACAATAATAATATAACCGTATGTTTTAAACAAATTAAATGCTACAAGAAAGTACAAATGTATTCTTACATAAATTTGTTACAAAATGTCATGCAACAAGCTACAGATCCAATGGGGTTCACCTACGATTTTTACGCAAATAGGTGGCGCATGTGTTCTATCAGTTATTACTTTCGGAACTCCTCGTCTAGCATCAATAACGTAACTAATGTAAACTACGATATTGATTTATATATATTCGTGTAAAATGCCACAAATGCTGTTATTAATAATTATAAGTGAGGGATATCTATCAAGAAGATTGACCATGCAACAAGAGGTCCGTGGACGCCAGGGAAATACGACGTGGTTTTTTCGGCACATTTCAGTGACATCACCGAGGTGTCTGTCAGGATTATTATCATGTATACTGAAAAAGTGTATGTTAGATGTCTTCCAGTGTTGATTGAATAAAATGTTTATATTACTTTTACTTACGGAACGGCTCCTCTAAGACATAAAGCACTAACCATTTTACTATTGAGTGGGGGGGGGGGGATTTTTTTTTAGAATAAAAATAGTTTATTTTCCACTATGTCCAATTTGTTTTGTTTTTTTTTAAGTTGACATGAATACACCTCGGCCCTAAGAAATATAGTTTGTTTAGGCTAACTTGACCCTACCTAAAAGTAAGTGCCTATCCTAGCTATTTTATTAGTTTTTCTCAACAAACACAGTCAAAATTGGATTATCTGCTTGCCAAATATATCGTATAAAAAAAAAATCCAGATTACCCTTTTTCACAGGTAACCCTTAACACACAATTAGTTTTTTAGATTTCGTAATGATATGCATATATCTTCTACAAAATGTACCTCATCATCATGTATGGATAAAAAATATTTTTGCTCTACTTGATGTGTGAAAAAAAATGGATTCTCTACTGACATTAAAAAAAACAAAGCCCCCCCCCCCTTTTCACTAATAAAATCGTTGGTGTCTAATAA
>MJUT01048325.1:35787-53268 GCA_002080005.1 Gigantidas platifrons
TTGACCTTGAAGTAAAAGGTCAAGGTCACATATAATAGCATATGGTAAATTAACTTGGTATATGGTTTAGGTTTATGGTGTTTAATGCCATTTTCAACAATATCTCAATATATCGTGGCAGTCAGTTTTATTGGTGGAGAAGTCTGGAGTAACCGGAGAAGCATGTCATGAAATACAATGTTTTATGTTCAAATTATAAATAACTTGACCTTGAAATAAAAGATTGTGACTTTTTTTCCTGTTACCGGCGGCGACAGCTGAAATTACCGGAGATTTTCGCCGGTTGCCGGCTTCTAATGGCATCCCTGACAACCCATATATTTGTTTAAATAAAGGTAATAAATTACGCTGATTCTGAAATATATTTATTTTAAAAGCCATCAACTACATACATTGCATGCAAGACAAGACATTATGTTTCCTAAAAATCAAAATTACAAAGTTCATCACTTATTTTTGCATAAGTTACTATTATAACACCTTGGATTACATAAAACATTTGCTCTCACACATTTGCAGGTTTTTCTTGTACAACCCTTTTTACAACTGCATTTCACAAAGCGGGTCAGTCTCCTGTTGATTGTAAGCGGGCTGCCTCAAGTTCGGTAATTTCAGTATATGAATCGACTTGGGATTCTGACACACCATGAAAAGTGGACGGCATGGGTTGGTTTCTCGAAAATGTTGAGTTTCGTGGTCGATGTCAAATTCCCAGCTTATATTGTCCGAACAAAAATGTGTTACGATGCATAAAATATTCCGCGAATCGCCACTATGTACGTCATCTGTCGACGTTAGGTATTGGTATGGTGACATTATCCTCGATATCAATTGGTCGCAATTTGGTTTGATCTAGTAAGAAGCTCACATGTGTATTTGTTTTGTTCATTTGTTTGAAATAAAGAATTGCATATAATACATTCGTGTTTACAATGGTCCCTATAACACTTAACAATTCAAAATTTCAAAAAAAATTCAAATTTCAATATTTTCAGTTTTTACTCAAAATTTCAAAATATCAAAATTTTAAAAAGGTTTTCAAATTTTAATATTTTCATCAAAAGTTGTTTTAAATTTAGAATTTTAGATATGTAATCAAACTTTGAAAATATCAAACTTAAAGTACATTTTTCATTTTTTCGATTTTTGAATATTCTGTTTAACAATACTTAATGGTTCATTTTTTGTCGAACGGAAGGCACAAGACATAGGGATTACTTTCCGGTGGCGGCATCAATTGAAACACCTTTCCTCACGGCCACCTATCTCCCTAGTGAACAGCCAAATATGTTGCTATGTAAAATTCGTCAGAGCGGCCTCCCGTTGTTCATTTTAGAATTACGGGGTAATATTGATTGATACTGAGAATGTAAAAAAAAAAATACAATTTAAGAATCTTGCGATGTGTTTCTGTTCTCCAAACATTTCTGTGCATAGATGTATTTTTATTCCCTCGCCAACGAAGTAGCGAATGAATATTGTAACGCTACTGTCCGTCCATCGTTCCGTCCGTCCGTCATTCCGTCCGTAACATTTTCTTGTGAACTTTCTAGAATGAATATCTTTCAATGGATTTCAACCAAACTTGGTACACTCTTAGTACTAACAAAGATCTAGAAGCCTATTAATTATCAAGGTCATTGGTCAAAGGTCAAGGTCAAATTTGAACTTAGACCGTTTTTGGGGATAGATCCTTGTGAACACTCTAGAATGAATATCTTTCATCTTTCATCTGATAAACATTGGTCAAAATCGGTGCAGGCATTGCTGAGAAATGGGCCATTAACATGGCCGCAATTTCAAAGAGGAAAGACCAATAAGATATATGTTTAACTAATAGGGCTATGTTCAAAGCATGCATCTCAAGCGAAAAATTTAGCTTTTCCAAGATATATGAACCATACACGGCGTACCAGCACATACAAGGAGAAGCACAAAAATCGGAAAAAAATGTATGGAAGCAAATAAAACATCATTGAGAGTAAATAGAAAGGCCGCGGAACTTGGCGAAAAATACTCTCACTGTTGGTAAAAAGGACATGTACGCTTTGGTCTGAAACCCCCGATTCATAGCGTCAAAGTGTTTGTGAAAAATATAGCGCTTACATAAAACGTGCCAATAGATCATTTTGTGCTGAGTTCCGTGGTCGATCTATTTTCTCTTACGGATGCTTTATTTTGTCTCCAGACATCTTTTTGCGTAGGGACGATAATATGAACCATTAAGTATTGCTAAACAGGACAAAAATTATTATCTTTTCAGCGCAAAAGTGATAAAGATTTTAACTTCATTTTAAATTTTTATTCAAATATTCAAAAAGTAAAATATTTAAAAATCGGAAAAATAAAAAATGTACGTTAAGTTTAATATTTTCAAATTTCGATTAAATATCTAAAATTCTAAATTTAAAACAACCTTTTTAAATTTTATTTTTTTTCACTTTTTGATGAAATTTTCAAATTTCAAACAATTTAAAATTTTGATGATTTGAAATTTTGGTTAAAAAATGAAAATATTAAAATTTGAATTTTTTTTGAAATTTTGAATTGTTAAGTGTTACACGAACCTACAATCCATAGGTACAGGAATGTCATTTGAATTGTTATCCTCTATGGAGTTATCATTACTATTCATATTATCCTGTATATTATCAGACGGTTTGTCATTCAAATGTGCTTGTTAGTCTTCTTTTTGTAGAACCTGAAGAATTGCATTCTGAATATGAGTTTTTGATAGACCAACTGGAGAATATCACCATTAGATCTGAGACTGATTAGTGTCTTGGTTTGCCATGAATAATTACTGTTTCATGCCACAGCCCCTTTAGCTCTGTGATAAAGTTTGCCGTAAATTCACTACCAGATTAAAAAACGCTAGTAGAATAAAAATATCCCTATATTTTGTTCTATATTATCAATATATGCTTAGAACATAGTTAACAAGATACAATGAAGTCAGTAAATAGGTGTAAAAACTTTCATTTTTCGTTAGCATGGTTAGTAATTACTTGTAATTCCTGAACAATTTCAGTAAAAACGAGTAATTACTAAGGCAATGGGGATTACGCGTATTTACTGTTTTTCAGTTATTACGTGTAATTACTGGTTACGCTTATTTACTGTAACATAAAATGGACTTAAGGACGAGAACTACAGAATCATTCAGTTATTCGTTGAAGTGCACTAATTAATAAATCATTCTTATTCCTCATGGAAACAGCACCGACAAATGCAGACACTAGATAGAATGGCTTTCATAGAAGCTTTTGTAATTCACTATGAGTTGTGTCGCATTTTAGTTGATTTTATCAACTGATTAAATGGGTCCTAAATACCAACTGACACAAAAACATCCTTAAACGGTGAACTGTTAATGAAATAACAGGTAGAATATTTATAAATTGATGAACTGTTGTACTTGGTGACTTTATACTTCTGGCTTAAGATTTTGTTTATGTAGTGAATACCGGTAATATGTTTTTTTTTAAGTTGCTCACTGTTAATTACTTAAAAGAATTGTCATTGGGGCAAATGTTGTCTACCTATAAAAAACTAAATATAATTATAGCCTACTTCCCGTCCGTAAATTGTGAGTAATAAACTTTTCATAGTAAGGATAAAGTAAGCCCTACTGATAAAGTAATATGTATTTTTTCTAAATTTTATCATTTAAATTCTGGTTATGCCAAAGAGTGTAATTTTAAAACTTTTGGTCAGTTGCTCATTTATCTCATTTACAATTTTGAGAATGTATTTTAACTAAATTGTCCTTGCTGTTACTGTCATGTCCTTTGTGTTACCCTTAAAAAGTTAATTCCGATTTAAGCATAATTTTACTGGTTAAAAATCTGAGTTACAGATATTGTTCTTAATAGTTTAATAATTAGATGTTTTATGTGTTATTATTTGCCATTTCCTTCAAATTAGATAGGTATTTCTTGTCAAAAAGTCTTTTCTGTTACTTTTGTATCCCTCATGTTATTGACGAGTCCTTCATTTTACCAACTATATTTTGAGAAATTATAAGAAATCCAACAATTACCTGAATATCCAAATTATATGGCTTAATCTCTTTTAATATAAGTTAGTCCTTAAGGACTATCAATTTGCTTAATTAAAATCATGTAGTACATAGTGAACATTGATATTCGAAGGGAAACCATTCAGAATTGTGAAATAGAATTTATCATCGTTTATTTTTTTTATTTTTCATAGAAACTAAATTTTTTGTTACCAAAGCTAGTAATTTTTTTTCTTCTTTTTTAAAGTTCTGCAGTATTTTATAAAAAAAATATTAAAATGTCTGATTGTTTTTCAAGTTTTTGATAAGGTAACAGTAAGGACAGCTGAAAGGCACTTGATGACCTATATGTATATATATTTCAAATATTGATTGATTTGTTTTTTTGCAGATTGCTTGTTCAATGCACAAAAATGATAGAAGTTATCATTAAAGTTGTTAGAACATTGAATTACTATTTTGGAAACCCAAAATTTCCTGAGTAGATATGACGACATTTGTTGAAAATGACCGATATATTACATATGTCGTTGTGCTTAGAATGTTGCTACACATAAATGGAGGGTTAAGTATTTCATCAATTAAAATTCGCTTTTATCGTAAAGTTTCGTTCTTATGCTTGGTCCTCACTATCAATTTCAATGTGAAGGTCAATGCATGACGCAGGCCTAGCTATACATGTGATATTATGTATAAACATAATCACCAAACTTAAAGCATCAACTGGAAATCGTGTGGTCGCGCTTGCATCTTTTGATTTGTATTAAGAAGTCCCTGCATAAATTATGTCTCATGCGAATAAAGGCACGCGTGTGGTTAATCGTAGTTCAGTATTCAGACATTCCTAGTACTCGATCTTCATCTGAACTTGATACATATGCTAAGCATGTTTTCTATGTACAACTTTGTTAGTAAGCTGTAAAATTTCTTTATTATTTCATCTCCTTCTCGTTTATTTAAGATTTTCGCGTCCATATCTATACACTCTTTTGATAACATCAGTTTACATGTAACTCCTTCTATGCTCTTATTATCCAATGGTACACGTGGTAACTTCCTACATAAATATTAATTAAGTTTTATTTATTAGCCTTTATATGATCAAATTTGTCAATACAATATAAAAACTTTCATTGGGCCAATACGGCAAAAACCAGTCCAATACGGATATTTTCCGTAAGGGTCCGATTCCAGTCAGTCCAATAACAGCTAGATCGGAATCCTCTAGACGTTTCGACAATCGCAAGGAAAAGTCCCGAGATATATTGGACTGGTTAATTAATAAAGGTATCATTATGTGATGTTTTTCATATTGGCCTAGTTATAAGTCTTCGGTCTGCTGTATTATTAATTAACTTTTATTTATTAACCTTTATATGATCAAATCTGTCAATACAATATAAAAACTTTCATTGGGCAAATACGGCAAAAACCAGTCAAATACGGTTATAGATCCTCGGTCTGATGTATTGGCCTTCGACTGCACCTCAGGCGAATACAGCAGGCCTCGGACCTATGACTAGGCCACTATGAAAAACATCACGTAATAATACTATAGTACAGACATGTGTTGGAATCGATCGATCATTACAGCTTTCAAATATATGATTGGGTCGTAAATGTTCACCTCAAAATGTCAATTGGTAGTAATTGTTAAAGGGATATTAAAGCTCAGTTTAGTAATTTTTTGTATCTCATGAAAACCTGTAATTAGTTCAATAAATGATATTTATCAAACATTAACCTGGTTTTTTTCAATGAAACTTTGTAAAAGTGACATAATTCGTTGATAATTCTGTCATATCTTGCGGTCTTTGCCTTGAATTCAATTTTTGCTTCCTAGACAAAAATTAATTTCGACCCTTTTAAGTGATATTTTAACGATATTAGGGATTATATGGGGGTGCAAAGTATTTTTGGATTGTTTTTACAATTAAATTGAAAAGAAACAACCTTCGCCACGAGTTGAAAAAATATAGGTTAAAACGAGCTGTAATATCCCTTTAAGCTACGGTATATCATTATAAGATATAACTATCAGACCAGGCATCTTGCAAATTACCGAGAAAGGTTTTGTAATTCTCATTTTCATGATGAGGTAATTATATAATTTACATGAATGGATGTGTTTAGCAGGGACCAACGCAGCCGCGTTTACACACAATTTTACCTTTACTCCCCCCCCCCCCCCCCCCCTGAATATACGTAAAGATGGGACGGACAGGTGAGTTGTTGTTTCCATGATATTGCGTGGCTACGGAAACGAACAAGTAAAGCAAAAGGAAAAGTGATAAAATAATGTTATTGACAATAAATATGTAAACAAATAGTAAAAAAAAAGTGGGGTCCATGTTATAGGCACCTGTGATTAAACCGTCCTAAATTTGTTGTACAATCTTCTGTATATTTTGTTATAATATTGTCGATTTTTCACATAAATAAGTAATGTATATTATTAAAGTAATATGAAAGGGAAATATCGTGGAATTTTTTAATTCAATATTTTCCAAATCAACTAAAATCAACTGCATAACATTAAAAAATCCGCTCAAAAGCAAATTTTAAGAGCAAATCGCAAAATATTTGACAGGAGATAATTCTGTAATCCAGTACAGTAATGCAAATGATATGCGCGTGACCAAAGATTTGAACTCTTTCTGGGAGGTTATCGCTCATGCGCACTGTTCACTTGATGAAAAAAATGTTGGATGCAAGTAAATATATATTCCGTGTGTACCACATAACAATAATTGCACACACAAAAAAAATGGTTCACAAGACATGAAACAGACAGATTCCTCAATAATCATTGTCTGGAATGTGTGCGTGCTTACCTCAGAATCTATGATTGTTTATCTTTTCGTCACGAGGTCAACATCGGCAATCATCGAAAAAAAAAACCAAGCGAAAGTTAATCAGTCACCATAACAATGGCGATGACGATAAACATGCACACCGATTTACACATTTATAATTGTTGGGAACATATTTCGACTTGAAACATGGATGAATAGCTTAGTAAAGGTATTGCCGTATTCCAAATTGAATTTTCAGTGGAAAAATGTATTCACCCAAAACTGGTGTAATATTACATTAAGTAAATGTCTTAAGATCTAAATATTGTTGAACGGTTTATCGTAACATAATTTAAATGTCCATACTATAAAAGTCGGTTAATGTTAACAATAGATACGAAACTAATGGAAATACCTGTTTCTATATTTAGTCTGAAAATTCCCCTAGATATGTCATTGAAAACTTAATCAATAAAATTGAAGCATAACAAAACCAGACAGGAAGTTGGGAATGAATGATTGTGGTATAGGTAAAACATACTAGGTAAATGTTTCTAGGTTAAAAATGTAAGAATATTATGTAGATAATCAAAGTAAAATATTTTAATACTGATCAGTAAAATTTAATGTTTTGTACGTATGGTCAATTATTTTAAATAACAACATTGAGGCTCTATAAATAAATATTTTATCATGGTATATCAACTCAACTTGAACGTTGTCATATATAATGTATATATATTTTTTAATGTTTGTAACATTTTGCTGGGATTTTATGGGGGTTGTTTTCATACAATATAAAACTCTTTTAACATTATGTCAAGGAATATGATTATTTACAATTAATCGTGGGTTTTAATCTCTCCCTCATCCCTCATCCCTCCTTCTTCATTAAAAGCTTCATGTGAAATGTCAGGAACATAAACAATGTTAATGAGATCAAATATTATACAATTTCCTCCATTTGTCAAGCTCAAATAGGAAAACAGTTTCTCTTATCAGCATATGATATGCCCCGAGCAGAGTCATGATGTACATATGATGTGTGATCTAACGCCAATTTATCATTTTTCAGCTAAATCATGGAGACAACTAGTTACATTCCATGAAATGATAATGATGTCCGCTTTGTACCTGTCCAACATAATAAACTGGATTGACATATTAATAGCATTCTGTAACAACTGTCCACGGGTAGATATGGTGCTTAATATGGACACATTATCTTGATTCATAGCCAATTAATCTTTTATTTCTCCTAGGTTGCAGAAGCAACAAATATCAAATTATATAACCATGAAAATAATGTCAGCAGTGATCTCAAATAAATAAATATCTCTTCGATAGCTTTGAATTTGAATTAATCTCTTGCTAAATTGTAGATAAAATAAATATATATTTGTAGATGTGATATACGTTAATAAAGCTACACAATGGCAGCTAAGCCAAGATGTCTTACAGACGAAGAGGAAGATGACAAAAGAGTGTATAAAACGAAGAAAGTGTTGTTTGTTGACAGTCATGGTGTCAAGAACTTTCCTTATCGTGGAAGACGAAAACATTTTTCTTGTATCAAACAAATACTCGGCAAAAGGACAGAACGCCACAATGATGTATTTGGATTGACTATCTTTCAATTTGAAAGAGAGTACAAAGCTTGCTTATATCGAAGGAAACAGAATATACCACATATCTTGAACATTTTATTCCCAATCAAAACAGGCAACAGATACTTAGAATATTTGGAGAATACACAATCTCAACAAACAGGTAAATACAATTTTAATATTTAAAATCTACAATCAGCAAAACATCAATGAAGCTACATAGGACTTGTTGAT
This sequence comes from Gigantidas platifrons, assembly GCA_002080005.1. Lineage (NCBI taxonomy): Eukaryota > Metazoa > Mollusca > Bivalvia > Mytilida > Modiolidae > Gigantidas > Gigantidas platifrons. Next base: position 44,445 of record MJUT01048325.1, read on the forward strand.
TGTTATGATAGATTTGAAAACAATCAATGTTGGTACTTATTTGAAAAAGTCTGAAGACACCAAAGAGGTAATCATATGGTACACTTCACAGAATGACAGACAATAGAAAGGCCAAAAGAAAACGGACAGATGTACAAATCATTGCTCAAAGGGGGGGGGGGGGAGGGGGGAATTAGGTGCTCAGGAATGGTAGACAGTTCCTAATCCACTACTGATAGACAGCAGTATAGATAAATAAATACAGAACATTATGAAACATGAAACCACTACAAAACAAATGAGAGTATAGAAGAACACAATCTGAATAAAATCACAGATCTCAATGGTTTCCCTTACTGATATCCCATGACGTGTTGGAGCTCTGATCCCGAGACATATCAATAATGGGGAGAAAGTGAGAAAATTATCACAGATCTTACTTGTTCCCCTTAGTGATATAGCATGACGTGTGAGAGCTCTGATCCCGAGACATATCAATAAAGGGGAGTAAGTGAGAAAATTATCACAGATCTCACTTCTTCCCCTTATTGATATACCATGACGTGTGGAAGCTCTCAAACCGAGACATATCAATAAAGGGGAGTAAGTGAGAAAATTATCACATATCTCACTTGTTCCCCTTACTGATATACCATGACGTGTGGGAGCTCTGATCCCGAGACATATCAATAAAGGGGAGTAAGTGAGAAAATTATCACATATCTCACTTGCTGCCCTTACTGATGTACCATGAAGTATGGGAGCTCTGATCCCGAGACATATCAACAAAGGGGATTAAGTGAGAAAATTATCACAGATCTCACTTGTTTCCTTTACTGATATGCCATGACGTGTTGGAGCTCTCATCCCGAGGCATATCAATACAGGGGAGTCAGTGAGACATGTGATAGTAAGATATAATATTACTTTACTATCACCACTGACGTTGTGAGTTAGAATCCTGATCATGATGAGGTGTATTCAATACAACATTATGCGATACAGGATCTCAGTGACTTGCAGCAGGACGATGGTCTTTTCCGTGAACTCCGATTTCCTCCACCAAGAAATCTGACAGTCACGATATAGATGAAATATTGTAGAAAGTGTCATTAAACACCATAACCATAACACTAGCCCAAAAGATATGATGAAAATATAAAATATTAAAGGAATTGTAAATAAGATGGTGAAAATGTTTACGGATACACGTACGTATCATGACAACCGACACGTAACACTTGGCAGAATGGGTTAATTGTTATGTTTGATGTCATAATAATTAAGGACAGGGCGCAAACCTTGCATTGTATTCGCTTTGTTTTGTTTTAGCTTGCTTACCCTTTTTTGGCATAGTGTCTCGGAAGTAGTCAGTGTGATTTCCTTACACCAGTTCGGTTTAATTCTAAAAGTTATTAAGAAAGTTATCATAAAAGTTAATGTTTGTTTATTATCCCCTCGCCAACGAAGTTGCGAAGGGATATAGTAACGCTACCGTCCGTCCATCCATTCGTAACATCTTTGTGAACACTCTAGAATCAACATCGCTCAATGGATTTTGACCAAACTTGGTACATACTTTGGCCTTATGAGAGTCTGGTACTCTATTGATTTGCAAGGTCATAGCTCAAAGGTCAAGGTCATATGGTCTAATTTGTACTCTGTAACATCCTTGTGAACATTCTAGAATCAGCATCCACTTAGTCCTTAACAGAATCAGGAACCCTATTGATTTTCAAGGTCGTAGGTCAAAGGTCACGGTCACCAGGTCAAATTTGTAGGCGAGAGGATACGTCACGCTTTGCGTTTCCCTTGTTTTTCTGTTACAACGATTTATGCTCTTGTTAATTAATGTATGCAAACAAATTAGTGAGCAGAAATAAATGATGCACATACTACGTTTCACTTCTATAAATCGACATAAAAAAATCTTAAAAATCTAATATTCAAATCAACAAATCAACATTTTATTTTCATATATGTTAATATATTCAATATATACGAACTCTGACATCTAATTTCAAAATTTTGTCATTCATTACAAAAGTTGCCAATGATTAGGTCTCTATGTTAATTTCTATTTTCTGCAACTACGTGCACATTATGTAAACCTTATGTGCACATGAGATTAGTAAGGTCTGCATGTATCTGTAGCTTATTACCTTTTAGACACTACATTATGAAGGCGAAGACGGTATAATCATATTGTTGGTTATTAAACAACAAAATATATTTAGATTGATTTTAATTTAATTACATTATCATCGAGTTTTCTTCCCTCTTAATCAAATTAAATTCACCTTATCTACATCTTGGTCAAAAGTGCCGTTAAACACTAAAGCATTTCGTCTGAATAATTAAGCTATATTAATATTTCTGTCATCACATTATATTTATTTTTAGCTAACCTACTAGTATATTTATTTAGCTAATACCATACACCACAATATTTCTGATATGAAATACAAATACAAGCTATTAAAATTATTTTTTTTAAATTTAATATAGATCATACATCATTGTTTTCATCAAACGAGAAAGATGTTTATGACAACCTAGTAAGAGTGGTTGGTAGTGAGATGGACATAAGAATAAGACAAAATATGTTCCTTATACAGGATAAAATATATAATAAACAAAAAACACACCTAACCCAAATATCAAGTGGAAGTTTAGCGGAAGGTTTAGATCTTCCCGGGAGTGATAAAGATATTATGTATGTACTTAAGTACGTTAAGGTCATACAGGATGTACAACACATGAATCGTTCATCAATATGCACAACTCTTCTCATGGAGGAAGAAATGGAATTTCCAGGATTTTCTAGATTGAAGTTGATAGCAGTCGGTTATCAACAATACACCTTTACCTCACGTGAATGTTTTGTTGAAAAATCATATGGCATGTTTTTGTCAAACATATCGTTCATCAGTAAAATGATTGAGTATACTTCTGATGTTGTGCACTCAGTACACGGCCCGTGTTTATCTAGCAAAGATGAATCCCTAGATATGGCTTTCTGCTTTCACTTGTATTCCTGGCCAAAACAAGCAGAAGATTTTTTATATCGTCATAGACCTGGTCAGTGGCCACCAGATATATTAATAGACGACATAATTAATTATGGCTGTATACTAGTACCTATTGGACCCAAAGAAATAGTAAATAATGAAATACTATGGAGAATATCATTTTCCATGGCAGAGAAACAATTGTCACATGCTATGAACTACACACAAATCCTGTGTTACGCTCTTCTTAAACTATCACTCAAGAACATTATAGACAGGAATGATAAAGTTAAAGGACTACTGTGTTCCTACTTCATGAAAACGGCTGTGTTCTGGTTATCAGAAGAATGTTTTACTAACGCGTTTCAGCTGCAAAACTTATTTCACTCTTATAATCTTTGTCTTGATAAAATAATATCATGGGTGAAGTGCTGTTATTGTCCCAACTATTTTATTCCTGAACATAATATGTTTCGTGGAAAAATAAATCAGTCTAATAGTCGGCAGTTGTTAAATGTATTAGAGAGACTACGAAATGGTGAACGTCAAATTTTTACAGTTAATACATTGTTTAATAGTGATGCCGTGTTACACGAGTCGTGTATTAATGTAGAAGTTTTTTTGTATCGGGTTATGGACATTAATACGGGAATTAATTTAGAGAAGGGATACACACTGCTAAGTTTTATAAAATCGTTAGCCATGTCACAGTCCTCGAGTATTTTGTCAGGAATATGTAAATATTATTATGCCAAAGCTAGTCGCAACATTGTTCAGGGGTTGCAGTTTCCTACTACCAATAAATCTAATGGACATATAATCCGACGTTATCATAAACACTTACATGACGGTACAAAGTCAGATGCTGTGAGTGGATGGTTGTTATATGCCTCATTTTACTATGTACTCGGTCAGTACAATACAACGTTAAAGATTATAGATCATGTTTTGTCTCGTTGTACACCAGATATGTTAATGTTAGGTATAACCACCTACACCACAGATGATATTAACTACTACAAACAGAACGTAGGTCGGTCAAATATTACACTGAATGAGAAGATGAAACTGACAACGATAAATGTTGTGTGGTATGTAAAACAATCACCACTGATACCTAATGAACTAAAACCAGAAGTCCAGAAAAGTGTTTTTACTGTTCCACCTGTTGTTATGTCACATTGTCTAAGGTTTCTATGTTACCATCATCTTTATAACATTGTCAGTAGACAAAAGTCATTATGGGATTTATATCTAACAATAAAAGAAAGGTATTTTGTCACTGAAGAATTATTATCGAGTTCATTAACAATATTAGGAATTTGTAGCGAGATAGTAGGTGACACAAAAACAGCTTATTATTGTTATGATGCTGCCTTACAGTGTGAGTATCAGGTATGTCTCACGGCAGCTGAACGGAAAGTAAACCTCAACATGACATGAACATTTATAACATCAGCTATGTATATATTTCATTTTGTACCTACTAATGTATTTGATCATATTAATTGTATAATTTCAAAGAACTAAGTTTAAGATTACATATGCTTAAGAAAGGCCCTAGGATGCCAAAGGGATAATTTGAGGAAGGATGGACAATGCAATGGTCAAAAGTGGAAAAAGAGAGACAATGGTCGTCAAAATACTATATCTAAACAACTAAATGTTAAGCAAGACCATTCGTCTTGCTAATAAAAGAGGAATAAGTGACGTCAGAGAAATATATTATGCTCGGTGAAAAGAAGAGTAAGCAGTTCCTGCTCCATTAGTGGCACTCGTCGTGTTATTATCTGTTACAAATCTGATGATACGTCACGAATGGGAAAAATACAAAAAATGTTGTAGATTATTATAATTATGTGATAATTTCAATATTTACCCGTATTCTATTCGCGTATTATAAAAAATATATTTCTCTCATCAGAAATAAAATCACAATTTGTGTAAATAGTATTTCGTTAGTTATCATATTAATATCGCTGCTAAGTATCAAATAAAGAGAAAATCGCCAAGGCTCGTCTATAATGACATGTGGGGTGAAATGCCTGTTGTCAGTGGTGTGCCTGGGATCAGTACTGGGGCCATTGTTTTTCTTTTGTTATCACATAACTGTAAGATCAAAACCATTCTTCTTCCCGATGTCTGTATTATCTATTGAAATAGGGGGCCCGGGTGGCTCAATGAGTTAGGTCGCTGGATATAGCAACTCATACAAGCCTATCATCAATACAACGTGCGTTCGCTCCCGGCTTTGTAAATTACAAAAAAAGGATGCATTCCACTCGCAGTCACAAGTGATGAAGTTTACCATGGTCGGTGGTTCTCTCCGGGAACTCCGGCTTCCTGCACTTCTAAAACTGGTCGCCATGATATAGCTGAAATATTGTTGAAAGTGGCGTTAAAACACCAAAAAATAAATCAATCAAATCAAATCTATTGCAATATCGAACACCACCAATATTGTGTTGCACTACAAAATAACCTAAACTATCTAGCTCGTTAGGAAAGAACATGAAGTATGAAGTTCCGCCAATGATAATGTAACACACCCAAAAGTGTCAATAGATCACAATGTCACGTTAAATATGAGAAAACACTAAATAGTTTGTGCTTTAAGGTGTATGGTGTTTAACGCCACTTTCAACAATGTTTCAGTTATATTATGGTGGAGGACCATCAACCTGTCGCAAGTCACTGATAAACTTTATCACGTAATGTTATATCCAGTACACCTCGGTATGAACAGGGTTCGAATTCACAAGCACTTATTGCACAGGTAGTAGTAAATCCAACTAAAATACGATCACGACCACGTCTGTACCGTGAAAACACTAAAAGGTCAGTCAAGGTTAACACTACAGGGAGATAACTCTTTAAAATCAGTCGAACGTTTTGATCATATGATGTTTGTATGCAGATTTCAAGGATCTCGGTGATCAAAACCACAGAGAGAAAAGCTGCTATGTGGCTAGTGAATTGATAGCTCTGAATCTGTTGGTTGGACTTTGTTAAAATTTTGATATTTACTACAATGGATATATTCAAACACACTGCCGAAAAAATAAGAAAATTAAACGAGCAAATTTTACCTGAAGTGTATCGTACAACCTTAATACAGTAAAAGTATGTATAGGTGTCGTTATATCTACCAGTATCCATCAGCATAGCTTGTGACACATATTAATAACGCTATCTCAAAGTCATTAATAAATCAAACAGTAGACATAAAAGTCTGGCATAGAAATCTATGAAGAGTTTGAAGATATCAAATGTGTAATCACAATCTGTATATCGAAGAAGAACAGACAACACAATGGCCAAAAAATAAAGTACAAGAGGACAAACAAAGATCTACAAAACATACATATAAAACTAACACGAATCCCACTAAAAACCGGCGGTGAACGCAGGTGCTCCGGAATGGTATAGGTTCATGTCCCACCAATAAAACAGACTCCCACAATATAGCTGAACTAGTGTTGAAAGTGGCGTTAAACACCATCAAATAAAAAAAATAAAAAAACAACAAATACATTGCCTAGTTCTTAATTTTATATTGATATGCTATCGACAGATCATAATTGTATATCAATATTGATCAACGGGAGATAATCATAATTTGATGTTCATCATGTGGTTGTTTATAATCATAATGAAATTGAAAAACGATATGGTTTAGTTTTCCAACTTTTTCTTAATTGGAATTTTGAATTTTGGTGTTCTACGCCACTTTCAGCAATATTTCAGCTATATCACGGCGGCCAGTTTTAGTGGTGGAAGAAGCAGGTGTATCCGGAGAGAAGCACCGACCATGGGGAAGCAACTGGTAAACTTTATCACTCTACTGCACCTTTTTTTGTAATTTACGAAGCCGGCCGCGAACTCACGCCGTATTGCTGATAGGCTCGTATGAGTTGTTAGGTAATCCAACTACCTAACTCATTGAGCCACCCGAGCCCTACAACTATCTAACTCATTGAGCCACCCGTGCCTTACAACTAACTAACTCTTTGAGCCACCCGGGCCCTACAACTACCTAGCTCATTGAGCCACCCGGGCCCTACAACTACCTAACTCATTGAGCCACCCGGGCCCTACAACTACCTAATTCATTCAGCCACCCGGGCCCTACAACTACCTAACTCATTGAGCTACCCGGGCCCTACAACTACATAACTCATTGAGCCCCCGGGCCCTACAACTACCTAACTCATTGAGCCCCAGGGCCCTACAACTACCTAACTCATTGAGCCACCTGGGCCCTACAACTACCTAACTCATTGAGCCACCCGGGCCCTACAACTACCTAACTCACTGAGCCACCCGGGCCCTATAACTATCTAACTCATTGAGCCACCCTGGCCCTACAACTACCTAACTCATTGAGCCCCACGGGCCCTACAACTACCTAACTCATTGAACCCCTCCGGGCCCTACAACTACCTAACTCATTGAGCCCCCGGGCCCTACAACTACCTAACTCATTGAGCCACCTGGGCCCTACAACTACCTAACTCATTGAGCCACCCGGTCCCTACAACTACCTAACTCATTGAGCCACCCGGTCCCTACAACTACCTAACTCATGGAGCCCCCCGGGCCCTACAACTACCTAACTCAATGAGCCACCTGGGCCCTACAACTACCTAACTCATGGAGCCACCCGATCCCTACAACTACCTAACTCATTGAGCCACCCGGGCCCTACAACTACATAACTCATTGAGCCACCCGGGCCCTACAACTGCCTAACTCACTGAGCCACCCGGTCCCTACAACTACCTAATTCATTGAGCCCCCGGGTCCTACAACTACCTTACTCATTGAGCCCCCTGGGACCTACAACTACCTAACTCATTGAGCCCCCCGGGCCCTACAACTACCTAAATCATTGAGCTCCCCGGGTCCTACAACTACCTAACTCATTGAGCCACCCGGGCACTACAACTACCTAACTCATTGAGCCAACCGGGCCCTACAACTACCTAACTCATTGAGCCACTCGGGCCCTTCAACTACCAAACTCATTGAGACACCCGGGCCCTACAGCTACCTAACTTATTGAGCAACCCGGGCCCTACAACTACCTAACTCATTGAGCAACCCGGGACTTACAACTACCTAACTCATTGAGCCCCCCGGGCCCTACAACTACCTAACTCATTGAGCTCCCCGGGCCCTACAACTACCTAGCTCACTGAGCCACCCGGGCCCTACAACTACCTAACTCATTGAGCCACCCGGGCCCTACTACTACCTAATTCACTGAGCCACTCGGGCCCTTCAACTACCTAACTCATTGAGCCACCCGGGACCTTCAACTACCTAACTCATTGAGCCACCCGGCCCCTACAACTACCTAACTCATTGAACCCCCGGGCCCTACAACTACCTAACTCATTGAGCCCACGGGCCCTACAACTACCTAACTCATTGAGCCACCTAGGCCTTACAACTACCTAACTCATTGAGCCACCTGGTCCCTACAACTATCTAACTCATTGAGCCAACCGGGTCCTACAACTACCTAACTCATTGAGCCACCCGGACCATACAACTACCTAACTCATTGAGCCCCCCGGGCCCTAAAATTACCTAACTCACTGAGCCATCCGGGCCGTACAACTACCTAACTCATTGATCCACCCGGGCCCTACAACTACCTAACTCATTGAACCACCTGGGCCCTACAACTACCTAACTCGTTGAACCACCCGTGACCTACAACTACCTAACTCATTGAGCCACCCGGGCCCTACAACTACCTAACTCATTGAGCCACCCAGGCCCTACAACTACCTAACTCATTGAGCCACCCGGGCCCTACAACTACC
>MJUT01048325.1:95480-105571 GCA_002080005.1 Gigantidas platifrons
CAACACAAGCGCTCAAAACACAACCAACACAAGCGCTCAAAACACAACCAACACAAGCGCTCAAAACACAATCAACACGAGCGCTCAAAACACAATCAACACAAACGCTCAAAACACAATCAACACGAGCGCTCAAAATACAATCAACACAAGCGCTCAAAACACAATCAACACAAGCGCTCAAAACACAATCAACACAAACGCTCACAACACAATCAACACGAGCGCTCACAACACAATCAACACGAGCGCTCAAAACACAATCAACACAAACTCTCAAAACACAATCAACACAAGCGCTCAAAACACAATCAACACAAGCGCTCAAAACACAATCAACACAAACGCTCAAAACACAATCAACACGAGCGCTCAAAACACAATCAACACGAGCGCTCAAAACACAATCAACACAAACTCTCAAAACACAATCAACACAAACGCACAAAACACAATCAACACAAGCGCTCAAAACACAATCAACACAAACGCTCAAAACACAATCAACACGAGCGCTCAAAACACAATCAACACAAACGCTCAAAACACAATCAACACAAGCGCTCAAAACACAATCAACACAAGCGCTCAAAACACAATCAATACGAGCGCTGAAAACACAATCAACACATGCGCTCAAAACATAATCAACACAAGCGCTCAAAACACAATCAGCACAAGCGTTCAAAACACAGTCAACACGAGCACTCAAAACACAATTAAAAACACGAGCGCTCAAAACACAATCAACACATGCGTTCAAAACACAATCAACACAAGCGCTCAAAACACAATCAACACAAGCGCTCAAAAATATTTCTGTCTTTTTTGTTTTGTTGCATAAATGATATTATTTAGTTTTAATAACATTTTATTTTGATATATCAACTTTAAACGGTGAGTGATTTAGAATGGTGACATCCACAATAGATATCTATGTTTTGTAACATTCCCTGAGTCTATATTTCTGCTGGTTGACTGTTGTTGCCCCATTTCTGCTGGTTGTCTATTGTTGCCCTATTTCTGCTGGTTGTCTATTAATGCCCTATTTCTGCTGGTTAACTATTGTTGCCCTAGGGTATCATCCGCCCAGTAGTCAGAGCATCGGCCCCGACATAGTGTTTTAGATATATATTTTTGAAATGTACAACTCTTATATAATGTAATTATTATTAAAACTAAAGTTTCCTTATATCAAGCATCAGGCATATGTGTAGTGATCATATTTTAGTTATCCTGATTAGGCCATCTGGTTTTCTTGCTTCGATCTTTTAACTTTGAACATTATTCCAGAATCGCGTCGTACGCAAAAAAATTGTTATTTACATTTTTATGATTTACTTTAAAATTTAATAACTTTTTATTATGATATAACGATTTAAGCAATTAGAGACTGAAAGTGATGTCACTCAAAATATTTTATATATTTTTAGTTCTTGCCACTTTATTATCATACAGACAGTTTTCACTGTATAGAAATACGAGTACCTAGCTTATATGTTCAAATGCCCCATTGCAGCAAATGTGTGGATAAAGGGTGATCCACTTAGGCCAGTTTGACATTGTAATAAAGCATGACTATTCAGCGTTTCTACGAAAACATTCATCATCTCATAGTGATAGGATTGAAAAGCCAAAGAACCTAAACAGGTTAGCAAACGAAAGGATCAGACACTACACTTAGAAATAAATTAGAGTAAACACAACAGTTTGTAGTAAGAAAGGATATGGATGTAAATATCAGACACTACACTTAGACATAAATTAGAGTAAACACAACAGTTTGTAGTAAGAAAGGATATGGATGTAAATATCAGACACTACACTTAGACATAAATTAGAGTAAACACAACAGTTTGTAGTAAGAAAGGATATGGATGTAAATATCAGACACTACACTTAGACATAAATTAGAGTAAACACAACAGTTTGTAGTAAGAAAGGATATGGATGTAAATATCAGACACTACACTTAGACATAAATTAGAGTAAACACAACAGTTTGTAGTAAGAAAGGATATGGATGTAAATATCAGAAACTACACTTAGACATAAATTAGAGTAAACACAACAGTTTGTAGTAAGAAAGGATATGGATGTAAATGAACATGATAGACTATCCAACATTATACTTTGACACAAATTAAAGTAAAGGAATATTTGTATAGCTGTTCTAAATTTCAGTCACAGAATGAGCTAACGTAGCGAGCAAAACTCATACCCCAAAATGAGCAGAAACTGCAGCAAGCGTGCAGAAAACATAGTCGAGTGGGCCTCACAATACATATTGATATCACTTTAATTAGATGCATGACATAATAGATTGTTATCTGCTTAATATTTAAAAATCATCTTAGTTTTTTATTTAATATTTAAAAAAGAAAATATTAACAGTAATCTGGGACAATGCAACACCTATCGGCCAATGGACAAAACGAACGACTGCCTCTCTTCTCGCATGATTGAACACAAAAACGACCATGCTATGCTAGTAGAACACCAAGCCCTAGCGTGGAACAAGCCTAGGAATATGGCGAGTAGAAAACTCTATTTTTGCAGACAACTCTGAATTATGTTTCTTAATTTTCCATATTTTATTTGATTTGATTTTTTGTGATTGATTTGATTTGATTTTTGGTGCTTAACGCCACCCGGGTCCTTCTTAATTATCCTAATCTTGACAGTAATACCACATCCGTTCCCGCGTATTGAGTTTATATTTAAGAACTCATAAGTTACAGTGGAGATTGTAGTTTGAATTCAGACATATTACGACTCCATCGTATTTTGAATACTAAACTGTTTAATCAATGTTTTTTTTAAAGAATCGTCTTATCTTAAAATTCAAAAAAACACCTTGTTGAAAAGTTCAAAAGTTGCGTACAAATGACGAAAGATGGAATTAGCAATTACAGTACATTTTTGTTAAACATTGACTATTGTTTCACTATTATGTTTTACGATGGCCTTTACATACTATCTAACATTTAGGTAATGGTTGAGGTCATCGACTCTCTTTCATAGAACTAAAATGATGCATATGACAACTTCTGTGTCATGAAGATTAAATATATTATGTATAATGTTCAAGATTGTAGCACTATTTATAACAAAACTAATTCTATAGAAAGGTAACAGAGGATATGCAAGTTTTGTTTACAAAATGATATCGAAGATGAACCTCATTTTCTAATAAAATGTGCTTTTTATAATGGTTTACGTGAGGAATTATATACTAAAATTCAAAATTATTGTAAAAATTTTATCAAATTAGATAATAAATCCAAATTTATATGGTTAATGACCACTGAAAATATCTTTTTAGTTGAAAATTTAGGTCATTTTCTTATTCAAAGCTTTAAATTGAGATCAAAAAATATTTCTGATGGATGAGGTTATATATATATATGGAGAAAACATTTTTATACATGTAATTGTACATGTAGACATATTATTATTATATTATATTATCTGTATGTGTAGCTCCTCAAGACATGGTCCAGTCCTTGCATTAATTATTATTATTATTATTGTATTTTATATACATATTTGCTAGTTCTACATTCCTAGGAGGGAATCAGCCTCCTACATTTCCTTAAGTTTCTAATCTTGAACAAAAGGGAATAATCTATAAAATATATAACGGTTGCTGTTTTTATATTTTTTAATCTCCCTTGGGTGCCTGCTTCCCTCCTAGTAAATCGTTATTATAATTCATCAATTTAATTTGTATTATGTATGTAATCATTGTATGAAATTATAAACCCGCAAGGGTCCTTAATTGGATTAATAAAATATTCTATTCTATAACAACGCTGTGTACCCGGGTATATGTGAGGGTTGGTATACATGTGCGAAGCACTTCATGACCGCCACTTTAGGAGAGTCAGAACTCATGTATCTGTGTACCACTGGTGTTAAACTGATGTTCGTAACTGGAGTTACCTACATCCCAACATGGCGGACACGGAAAATGGTAAATTAGAACATACTTGATTTCTTTTTATCAGTAGTGTTTATTAGTAAGTCCATACGGTATGATTACAGGTGGGAATTTAAGACACTCGAATGCATATATAAAAATGACGAAACTCTTATGAGAACATTGAAATCGTAACTTGAAAAAAATTGAAGGATGTACGTAACTCTTTGAAGTGATGTTCGTAAAGTTACTTACATCATTTGTGTTTCTTAAAGTAGGTTTTGCGCCACATAGGAGAATTTACAGTTGATTTAAGCATATCACTACAGTTAATTGTTAAAATATCTATACATTTGAAATGACAATATTTGAAAATAAACTGAAAACAAAGAGAAAATAAGGATATTCTAATTGACCATTTTCCGTGTCCGCCATGTTGGGATGTAGATAACACCAGTTACGATACATCAGTTTAACACCAGTGTGTATTAGTGGTCTCGATACATCAGTTTAACACCAGTGTGTATTAGTGGTCTCGATACATCAGTTTAACACCAGTGTGTATTAGTGGTCTCGATACATCATCATTTTGTCTCTTTCTACGATTTTGATATTTGATTTTGGAATTGTTCCGCTTGTGTGGTAGTTTTTGTTTTTGTTTTTATTACATAATTTTCTTTCTGTAGCATGGAAAACAACATGTTTTCATAGCACTTGTAAACAATTTTGAAACTATAAGAGGGCCAAATGTACAAATTATGAGTTCCCAATAATTTTTTAATTTCTATGTTAAGTCCGATTTGGATTGGTTTTTTTTATCTTTTTTATTTAGATTTATTATGAAATATTCAGCATGCATTTTCGGAAAACGATTTGATCTAGTTCTTATGGTTTCCGAGATAAAAAGAGCTAAAAGGAGCGAAACGGAACGTACACCCACTATTTGAAACCCGATTTGTATGCATCATTTTCCATGCAATTATGTTGACAAATAACTGTCTTCATTGTTCCAACAAAGGTGTCATAGGTTTTACACGGCCAAAATAGATCAACATTCTATTTTTTTTTAATTTAGTACTACATGTATTTCAATTTTTAAGTCTAACATAGGACCCTATGTGATAATGAATACTATAATTCTCAAACACTATACCTGATTCAACACAAACTGTATGTGAATGACCAGGTGAGCGATACAGGCTTAAGTTAGCATCGCATTTCTTACAAACCCAGGAGTAGCACTAGCTTCGTACAGCTAATTTCTTTCGGGCTCAGACAACTCTCTAGACGTATCATTCAAATATCATTCACCACAATTTTCTTTGTCCTCCATATCGTATTGAGTTGGATTTACAAATGCATGTGCAATATTTATAATAGTTATGTGAAGATATGCGTCCAGCTTAAAAAAAATCTACGAAGACATTTGAAGATTCTATCATCTTGAACGAAACCCATTTCTCCTTAATAGCTGACATATTGTTGGGTTATCTTAAATATGAATCAATCAATAAATTAATGTTAAGCTATCTATATAGGCACGCTACTCTTGCCTTCGTGTAAATGATACAGAATAAAACTAACTATTTACCGTTTAAAATCATGACCCAATAATGTCTAGGTTTGGTTTGGTTTGGGTTGGTATATGGTATTTAACGCTACATTCAACAATATTTCGGTTATATCTTGGCAGTCAGTTTTATTGGTGGAGGAAACCGGAGTACCCGGAGAAAACAACAGATCTGTCGCAAGTCACTGACACTCTTTATCACATAATGTTGTATCGAGTACACCTCGCCATCCAATAATTTGCACAGTTATCTTATTTAATACCCATTAAATTTTCATACTATATATTTCATGTCAATAATTTCTAGCGTGCTTTCGAATTTCATGATGATTAGTTTTTATGCATGTTTAAAGGGCATATTATTACACTTTCATTTACATTAAATCACATTATTTCACGAACGTAAAGAAAATAAAGGATAAAAACTATCAAATATGTTATCTTTATTGAAATCCATTTGTTTTAAGTGTTTTATGAACTTACTAATATTGTAAAAAATAATAATAAAGTTTTTATTTTATACCTATCTAATTGTAATATTCTACGTTAATGTATCCTTTACATGCAGACAAAACCAACATACACAAAATTATCAGTTTTATCCCGTGCAGTGTATCTTTTATTATATCAATTAACATCAGGCAGATTGTAATTAATATGAGAATGACAATGCATTTAATACAAAAAAAAAACAAAAACAAAACAAAAAAATTTAAAACGAAAAGTTCTAGTTTTCAATCGCAAATATAGTCAGACGAGTCTGAAGATACCAAAGGGGGGTAATCAGAATAAGAAAATCTAGGATACCAAAGGGAGGTAATCAGAATCAGAAAATCTAAGATACCAAAGGGGGTAATCAGAATCAGAAAATCTAAGACACCAAAGGGAGGTAATCAGAATCAGAAAATCTAAGATACCAAAGGGGGGTAATCAGAATCAGAAAATCTAAGATACCAAAGGGAGGTAATCAGAATCAGAAAATCTAAGATACCAAAGGAGTAATCAGAATCAGAAAATCTAAGATACCAAAGGGGTAATCAGAATAAGAAAATCTAAGATACCAAAGGGAGGTAATCGGAATCAGAAAATCTAAGATACCAAAGGGGTAATCAGAATCAGAAAATCTAAGATACCAAAGGGGTAATCAGAATCAAAAAATCTAAGATACCAAAGGGGTAATCAGAATCAGAAAATCTAAGATACCAAAGGGGTAATCAGAATTAGAAAATCTAAGATACCAAAGGGGTAATCAGAATCAGAAAATCTAAGATACCAAAGGGGTAATCAGAATCAAAAAATCTAAGATACCAAAGGGGTAATCAGAATCAGAAAATCTAAGATACCAAAGGGGTAATCAGAATCAGAAAATCTAAGATACCAAAGGGAGGTAATCAGAATTAGAAAATCTAAGATACCAAAGGGGTAATCAGAATCAGAAAATCTAAGATACCAAAGGGAGGTAATCAGAATAAGAAAATCTAAGATACCAAAGGGAGGTAATCAGAATCAGAAAATCTAAGATACCAAAGGGAGGTAATCAGAATCAGAAAATCTAAGATACCAAAGGGAGGTAATCAGAATCAGAAAATCTAAGAAGTACAGACAACGCAATGACCAAAAGACAAAATGACAAATTACGATCTACAAAACATTACACATAAAATTAAAGATGGAGTAACACGAACCCCATTAAACAGGTACAGTATATATTGAGGTATGAATGAAGTCCGTTAACTACTCGCATTCACTTATCCTGATATTGTACTCTGTATGTTTATGTTGTCATTCATGTTTTAGATGTTGCGTCGTCTTGAGTGGAAACAAATCTGGGCAAGTTTTTTTTTATTGTTTATTTTGTCGTTGGAGAGAGATACAAATATCATAGCAGAGGTTTAGGATCACATTAACATAATTGAGCCGAGCCCCATGTATGTGCCTGTCCCAATACAAGAATTCCAACTCCTCATGTCATGATCATGTTGTGTTTATTGTTCCCGGGTGAACGGTGATTATTTGTGTTGTTGATATTGGTAGAATTGGTGACCATCACTGTTTAAACTTTATTTTCATAATTATTATGACTAATGTAAGGTTAAGTAATACTCTGATTACACAAAGTCATTTATGTATGATATATTCAGGATCACCCCAGGTTTTTGTCATTTATGTATGATATATTCAGGATCACCCAAGGTTTTTGTCATTTATGTATGATATATTCAGGATCACCCAAGGTTTTTGTCATTTATGTATGATATATTCAGGATCATCCCCGGTTTTTGGTTGGATTGATTCGTATTACTCAATCTTTAGTTTTTTGTGTATGTTTTGTAGATCGTTGTTTGTCTTTTTGTACTTGTTCTTTTGGTCATTGTGTTGTCCTTTCTTCTTCGATATATAGATTCTGATTACCTCTTTGGTACCTTTAAACTTTCCTTACAATACAGGGAATCAGTGAAATATGGCAAACAAAATACAGGGAATCAGTGAAATATGGCAAACAAAATAACTACCTCTCTTATTGTAAGTAAATGCAACATGACGAAAAAAGTCATTTATTTTTTTAACAATTTATTTCTTGTGTGATTTTCGACTGTTGGATAAAATGAAGATGGCAGATTCCTTAGAAACTCTACTGATCTGGGCAGAGTTTGAGTTTGATGTAGCTCGATTATATTATTTCTTTGATTTTTCTTTGTCTTTGTTCTGTTGTTGGTATATTTATGTAACAGGATCGTTCCTTGAACCCACACGTCTATGTTAATATGTGTACGTGTAATTAACAATGTACCGTATCATATTTCGTTCGCTCAAATCACCAGGAAATAAACAGATATAGGATATGTCAATAGGTTTCACGGAAATATACATACACTGGTCATGTTTCTGTCATATTTCATTTCGTGTTAGACATTTAGAAATTAATTTATCACCAGTGCTTGTAAATACAAATAAAAATGACCTGTAAGTTGGGTTTACGCCATATTTTCTAGTAAACACGTACTTCAGTTATGTACTAGAGGTCAGTGATATGATGTTTCTTTGTTTGTTTGATGGTGTTTAACGCCACTTTCAACCATATTTCAGTTATATCGTGGCGGTCAGTTTTATTGGTGGTGGAAACCGGAGTACCGGAGAAAACCACCGACCTGTCGCATGTCACTGACAAACTTTATCACATAATGTTGTACAGCTCGCCCTCATCGAGATTTGAACTCACAACATCAGTGGTGATATGCACTGATGTTGCTGTCTGATGCATTTTAAGATATGGACTTTCTTTTATGTATTTTTATTTTATACCTATCTAATTGTAATATTCTACGTTAATGTATCGTTTACATGCAGACAAAACCAACATACACAAAATTATCAGTTTTATCCCGTGCAGTGTATCTTTTATTATATCAATTAACATCAGGCAGATTGTAATTAATATGAGAATGACAATGCATTTAATACAAAAAAACAAAAACAAAAACAAAACAAAAAAATTTAAAACGAAAAGTTCTAGTTTTCAATCGCAAATATAGTCAGACGAGTCTGAAGATACCAAAGGGAGGTAATCAGAATCAGAAAATCTAAGATACCAAAGGGAGGTAATCAGAATCAGAAAATCTAAGAAGTACAGACAACGCAATGACCAGCAGACAAAATGACAAAATAACGATCTACAAAACATTACACATAAAATTAAAGATGGAGTAACACGAACCCCATTAAACAGGTACAGTATATATTGAGATATGAATGAAGTCCGTTAACTACTCGCATTCACTTATCCTGATATTGTACTGTGTATGTTTATGTTGTCATTCATGTTTTAGATGTTGCGTCATCTTGAGTGGAAACAAATCTGGGCAAGTTTTTTTTTATTGTTTATTTTGTCGTTGGAGAGAGATACAAATATCATAGCAGAGGTTTAGGATCACATTAAGATAATTGAGCCGAGCCCCATGTATGTGCCTGTCCCAAGACAAGAATTCCAACTCCTCATGTCATGATCATTTTGTGTTTATTGGTCCTGGGTGAACGGTGATTGTTTGTGTTGTTGATATTGGTAGAATTGGTGACCATCACTGTTTAAACTTTATTTTCATAATTATTATGACTAATGTAAGGTTAAGCAATACTCTGATTACACAAAGTCATTTATGTATGATATATTCAGGATCATCCCAGGTTTTTGTCATTTATGTATGATATATTCAGGATCATCCCAGGTTTAAGTCATTTATGTATGATATATTCAGGATCACCCCCGGTTTAAGTCATTTATGTATGATATATTCAGGATCATCCCCGGTTTTTGTCATTTATGTATGATATATTCAGGATCATCCCCGGTTTAAGTCATTTATGTATGATATATTCAGGATCATCCCCGGTTTTTGTCATTTATGTATGATATATTACGGATCATCCCCGGTTTTTGTCATTTATGTATGATATATTCAGGATCATCCCAGGTGTTTGTCATTTATGTATGATATATTCAGGATCACCCCCGGTTTTTGTCATTTATGTATGATATATTACGGATCATCCCCGGTTTTTGTCATTTATGTATGATATATTCAGGATCATCCCCGGTTTTTG
>MJUT01048325.1:129123-143559 GCA_002080005.1 Gigantidas platifrons
AAAAAAAAATCCCTATATAATCAACCAAAACCATATTTTTTTCAAAAAATTATTGTGAAATCATTTCTGGATAGATTTTAACAAATTTTACACCAAAACATTCTGAATTGTCTATATTTTGTTTTTTTATTTGCTCATTATCTTTATATGAGTGGTTTTTATTTGTATAATTTTTCCATGATTGTTAATTTTTAGGATAAGTTAATTTTCATTTGTTGTGTTTAAATTTTGTACAAATAAAAAAAAACCATAACAACATAATAAAAATATTGACAATTCTGGAGGTTTTGGTGTAACATTTGTTAAAATCTATCCAGAAATGACTTCACAATAGTTTTTCGAAAACCAATGGTTTTGGTTGACTATTTTTTTTTATATTTCCCAACACAAAAGGGGGGATATAGGTAGTCACCATTTATAAATGTTTGTATATTCCAAAATTTGTTGTTCTATAATTGTTAATTATATGCATATGGTATTAAAATAGCAGCCAGCATCGGCATTAACATTTGTGCATAGCGTGTTAAGTCATTCGGATAGTTCAAAATTTATTTTTAGAAATACGAAAATTCATACGGAGTTATCTTTCTTGACTGACAATTTTTCTGAATCTGAATAATTTTCGGCACTAACAGCTGACAGAAACTCTTAATAATGAATAAAAACGTGTACCAGAGAAACATTTCGTTAAATAAATATATAACCTAGCGCAGTGTGAAGTTTGGGAATGTCACAATACTGCAAACTTAATATATTTGCATTTTATTTCAATGCCATGGATCGGTACGGAGTTATCTTTCTTGACCGACAATTTTTCGGCACTAAAAGCTGACACAAATTCATATTAATGAATAAAAATATGTACCAGAGAAACATTTCGTTAACTAAATATATAACCTTTCGCATTGTGAAGTTTGGAATTGTCACTCTTCTCCAAACTTAATATATTTGCATTTTATTTCAATGCGATGGTGACATTCCATCGAGGGGGTCACCCTGTAAATCTTCAAAATTTTAATAATAATCTGCCGTTTTAACACAAACCTAATAAACAAATCGTGGAAGTAAGTATTGCTGAAAAGAAAACAATATAATATGTTTCGATATTTTATACGGTATAAATAAACGAGGTCTTTGTTCAACAATTTTCATGACCGACGAAAATTTCAACATTTTCAAATTCGAATCATGTGACCCGTGGTTTTACCAGCGACGCCATTAATGAGTTTGCTGTTCGACTGTATAGTGTTGAATGACTTAAAAGACTCGAATATGACGTAAAAAATTACTCAAAAGACTTAAATATGACGTATAGTACGCTGAACAACAATGATTAGACCAATTTACGGCACATATATTTTACGGAAAAAATGGCCGCTTTGAAGCGACAAAATGAGTCGTTAAGTATTTGACTAGGTTATTAAAACCACTGAAAATAAGAAAATATGTGAATAATTATGGAATTCTACAATAACAGACAATTCATTTCATATATAATATAACCCTTGGAATATATTGTGTTCTGTGCAAATCGTAAGTAAACAGTGACTCGTTTCGACACATTATTGCAACGCTTTGTCATTTGCCGATAAACTTTTACATAAACTGCTTTATCATTACTAAACTTTCAATTACCGTGGTAAATAAGATAAAATATTAATAAATAACAACAACAATTTATATTGAACTTTGTCATACATAAAAATCGTGAAATTACAACAGAACAGTAACTTTTAAAAAATCGTTATGCCGAAAAGGGGGCATAGTTTCCGTTTACAATAGGCAGGTAGCAAATCCGCTACAATATTATAACTACATTTGTAATATTAATTGTAAATGGAGACACTATTGACGTAATTCGTTTAATGATGTAAATATAAAACTTGAAAAAGATGCTTTTTTAACCCCTCACATCTAATGAAAGATGAAATCCATGTTATTTCACATTGTCATGTTTAACTACCCCCCCCCCACGCCCCCTGGTACTATCATCTAGGTAATACGTTCAGGAAGAAATTTATCTACTCAATCGGACCAAATGCTTTCTTCAAGTTATCCGAAGAAATTAGTTTGAGATAACCACATTCGACTGTACTTTAAATATACAAGATGCCGTCGTGGTAGTGATCTTATGGTAGTTGGTTTTACAATTACAAATGCAATCAGTGCCTATCACCACTGAAGTTGTGAGTTCGAATCTCGCTCAGGCAATCTGTACTCGATAAACATTATGCGATAAAGCGTGTCAGTGACTTGCGGCAGGTCGGTGGTTTTCTCCGGCAACTCCAATTTCATCCATCAATAAAACTTACCTTCACAATATAACTGAAATATTGTTGAAAGTGGCGTTAAACACCATCAATCTAACCCTTAATATATAAAATAAAACAAATAAAAACAAGTAATATTTCTTCTTTCAGATGTAAAACTGATGACTTGCTAGGAGATGAGACTGTTGGATGTATTGTTTTGATAGATGAAGTAAAACAATCGCCATTTCCTTTCTCGTGTAAGATACTAAATCCATCATCATATCCCGCCACTGTGGATCAGTACGAGATCTTGATAGGAAATATTGTAGAAATTGATATTTCTGACGAACACGATCTAAGGGAGGTAAGTCATAGTTAAAATAAAATCTTGGAATAATCCCGTGAAAATTTACTTGCTCATTTAAAATCAATTATAAATGTTGTGTTTTATATTTATTCAATAAACGTTAGAAAACAGTGCAGTGAAAGTGTCAACATAAGATACACAAGACGAATAAAACCAGCACAATATGTGTTGGACACAACTATACACAAATAATGTAAATAAGACTAACAATTGGAGGTAAAGATGAACCGAACATCTTTTTTATGCGAATATCGTAAGAAACATCACAACACGAAACTCAGAACGTAAAGACATATAAATAGGACAACATAAAAAAAAAGAAGTACAAAATAGGTAACTTTAATATAAATGGTCATTTAAGATTTTGATAATTATTTCAGATTTTCTTTCTAAATATTTTACTTACCCGGGTGCAGTTGATAAGAGTTCTTACATAATGTAAAACTAAGTTGCATCTCCCTCGAGCATATCTAATCCTAGTCAATATGTCTATAATGCATAGGCCATTTAATCTTCTGGCCTCCAAGACCTTTTAACGTATTCGTTTTTTGTTATTCTAGAAACTCGTCATGCGCAAGAAATAAATATACAATATATATCTACATTTTGTTTTATAACATTACAATGTTTTATGTTACAGGGTCATGTAAAGGTAGCTGTTCCGTTTAATAAATCAAATATGAGATTCTTCCATGAACCAGTTTTGCGAACCTTTGATGCAAACAGTAACACGTGGACAAGTATTGATTCCTTTGAGAACATTTATTTTGATGAAAATGATTCGGTAAGTGTTGAAAGATTGTCAGAAGATCCAAAAATACGTAACGAAAAAATAGAAAAGATCAATATAGAGAAGAAAGACACATAGCTAAGCAAAATTTGAGAAAAGTACAGAGACACACAATTATTAACGTAAGCAAACACTGAAAACATGGACCACTTCAACAACTGAGGGTGAATTCAGGTACTCCGGAAGGAAAGAGTAAGCGTTTCCTTCTCCACCTGCGACACTCGTCGTGTTACTTCCGAGACTTCAGGAATGTATAATAGCAGCTGCAATCAACTATATGAAAGAAATCATATTAGAGAAAACGAGACAAACATTTTCACTACACAATTGATTACAAATTCATCATCATTGAAGGAAAAACGGACATACCGCGAACCTTGCGTGCTGTACGATTTGTATCCAAATCAAACCTCTAGGCATTAACATTTAAAAGAGAACTGAGACGACAAATAGACATATATCGTAATAACACACACTACCCTTCTTACGGGGCCGTCGTGGTCGTAATCCTATGGTAGTTGGATTTACATGACGATGTGTACTCGATACAACATTATGTGATACAGTTTGTCAGTGAATTGTGACAAGTCGGTGGTTTTCCCCGGTTTCCTCCAACTATAAAACTGGCAGCCACGATAGTACTTAAACATTGTTTAAAGTGATGTTAAACACCATAATCGTAACCCTAACACGTTCTTATGAATTCCATTTCTTCACAGACGTTACGTATTAATTTTAGGATTTATCTGTTCTTGAGACCAATATCACAGAAACCAATGTTTACGTGGTTGTAGCGAGACCAACAACAGAGCATATCACATTTAATGACACTTATGTAGAACATGACTCTAGGATTGATAGTGACGTCACAGTATCCAGTCCAATCGGATCACGTGTACGAACAAAGGAAGTTGAAATAAAGTTCACGGTAAGACACAGAGTAATATATCGGATGTTGTAAAACAAATAGTCATGATCTAAACATGACAACCATTTTGTCGTTGGTTTTATTATTTATATCACGCCCTTTGGAGCTCGGAAATAGAATTTGTACCTATTTTGTTTACTGAGAAGCTGAGAAGTACAACCCTTCCGACTCGGACGTCCGCAAGTTGTGTGAGAAGAATATACTCATCATGAGGACTAGATTTACATGAGTGTCTAGTGAAGAATGCCACACTCTGCACGAAGAAAACGGATCCACAGTCATTATTGATGATAAGATAAAATGAGAAGTAATAAATACTGCAATTTCTAAATTCCAATCGAAAATTCGTCGAAACAGATGCTAAACTGATTTCTATGAAACGCATATTTATGGCCACTAACTTTTCTGGCTTGGAACAGGTACTCGTGTCATTCATTATCTCGAGCTCCTCATGTTACATGTAGTAGCCGATAACGTAGTTAGAAAAGACTGCATGCATGTCCTATTTAGAATATAATTGATTAGAAATTCAGGCGTGATATAGACTGTTTCAGAATTCCTGTATTTGCTATAGCTGATTTTGGATTTACTGAAAAAAGGGATTATGAAAGAATGAAAACGATTAATTATACATGTTATTACAGGAACTAGATATATGGAAGTTAAATATGTTTCTTTTTTATGCTGCATTATTATTTTTGTAGGTACTTCCGGTTGGTGCCGACATCATAGCTGCCACTCGAGATTCACCTGATGATGACACACTTTCATTGGTTGGAAGTAGTCCTATTATCATTCTGGAGCAAAACATCAAAAATCCACAGCCAATATTTGTTAATCTTCCATGTGAACGTCCGCGAATAAATGCATTGAAAAGTCGACTATCGTCTGCTCCATCTCCCGAGGATTCTGGGTATTATACTCAATCGAGATTATCAAAAATGAATGATTTTGTAGGTATGTAAAGCTTAATTCGTTGAGTAAGATCAGTATTGGGCTTCTATGATTCTGCTTCTTTTGTCAGTTTGTTCTACATAGTTCTGACATACTCACCAAGAAAAAGGGGGTACAAGTGGAATGGAGTTATGTTTTTGATTTGCGAGATATTCAATAGACGATTTGATTCTAAATAAGGGTAATAACAAAATTACCGAACACAGAGCAATCTTACAAAGGGAAATTCAAAACTCATAAATCAATAAACAGACAAAATCAGTCAACAACCGGGAAACTGGAAAACCGCAATGGTCCTGACTTGGTACAGGCATTTCTAAAGAAATGGTGATTGAATAAGATTTTACGGCGCCAACCTCTCGCTTTCATTACGGTTCAAAGGTTCCCGTTGTCACTAAAACAGCATTTACAACAAAAAACAGGCAAAATAGCAGTCAAACAGTACCAAACTCAGTATCTAATATATCTCGTGAACCATCACCATCAACTATGAGTCCTTTGAAGTATTTTAATTACGACCGTAAATGTCAAAAGCATTTTTACGTCACACATTCACAAAAAATATTTTTGACATTGTACACCACGTATACCAAATCATGTTTTTGACATTTTTTCATTTGAGTTATTTACGGATGACAACATGGTTCCCGTTCCATGCAAGAGCCACGGAAAAGACAAATAAAGAATTTGAGCATGATTATCTTTGAATTTATAAATATTTGAACCTTATTAGCAAATAAGAAATTCACAAGTCGTTACAACATTTGAATTTCAACCAAAGTATGAGAAAAATATATGTTATTTTCGTTAAACATTGCATGTAATGGACACTTTTGTCTGACTTCAAGGGAAGCAACTACTACAAAAACGTGAGGAAAAACGTATATTTATAAAATCAATTCAGAAACTGGCACGTTGTCAATTCCGAATATATTTTCAAATAAATGGACAATCAGGATGTAACAGAGACTAAAAATAATAGAAACCCAAAAGAAATACATGTCTGCTACCATTTCTTGTTTCCGCTCATTATGAATGTTTGTTTCATTTGATATGTGTTTAAGTTGTTAATGAACTAAAATTACAAATTTAAGTGCACTCGACTGAAAATTCACACAATTAAAGATCGAAATTGCATGTTTAATTACAGAAACCTGGACGGAAACGGAAAGTCATCTAATACGTATAGGTGGATGTGATCGAGTCAAATGTGAATTAATGACGTTTCGTGACGTCACGGATGACAATAAAGTGACCTTCTGCATTCATGAACAAAAAACCACGTAAGCATTGTAGTGTTCACCATATCACAATTACACCATGTAAACACAACTTGGGTGTTATAAGTTAAGTACCAAATGATAACTTTGTTTGAGGCATGTGTTCTAATTCCTCTTTTTTTAGGGCTAGATCCTGTATAGTCTTTTTCTAAATACGTATATTTTGATTGTCTGTTTCAATAGTATTGTTTTGTCTGGGAAGTTGGGATTTTACGTTTTACTTGTGTTGTTCTCATCCACTTTTCATTTTCTTTTGGCCATTATATTGTCTGTCCTCCGAGTTACGGCGTCTGATTACTATTTTGGTATCTTAAAACTTTGCTTACTAGTGTCGTGTTGTCTACCGGAAATAATATTTTATATTTCACTAGAGTAGAGGATTGTGATTTTTTTGTACTGCTACCTTTAATTATTGTCTTATCTCAATATCGAATTCAACAATAACTTTAAAAAGTGACGATGTGGATGGAAGAAAATAAATTTGAAACACAGGTAGATATCAACGTTGTACCACTAGTGGAGCAAGATTCTCCTCCCCCGTGTATCGGTGACCTTAACCGATCTTGACTATTCGGTTGAGGCCCATTAGCATTTTTGCTCACAACGATTTTCCAATTATTTGACTTTCCAATTTTTTGGCTTTGAGTGTGCCTGATGAAGGTTATTCTTAGAAAAGCGCCATTCGCACCAAGCTTAATATCTACGTTTTTATTGCAAAACATACAATTACGTTGGCAAATAAAGTAAAACCATCTTTGTGATTTTTTTTCGTATTGTCTAATTATGATGAGTAAGTTTCCAACGATGGAGATACTGTGATAGTTAAATATGATTTTCCACTAGTGCCAACTAGCAGGAGATTTGTTTTTAAATGTTTGTTTTTACTTGATGGGCATGCTATAGAGTATACAAATATTCTTTTAATCTATGTCTCAAATTAATCTTTTACTGTTAGAATGATTTATGATTAAAGTGTCACTTGCCAATATAACAATAAAACAGCACTGATTGCCTAAGGTAAATAAACGTTAGAGAATATCGAAAGGACAATCACAAAAGAACAATCCAGAGAAACTGGCAACACAGGGCACACAAGACGAAGACAAACAAAACAAAAACACAATACAATATATGTTGGACACCACTATTCGCAAACAAACACAAATAATGTTAAATCATGTTAACTGCAAGCTATCTCTTATAAACTTTATTCTATTAATATACAAAAACAAATTAAATGGTTAAATATATTGACAAGCAATTTGTTTTGATAATCAAAATCTTTGTTTGTTTCAGTTGTTTCGTTGTGGAAACCAGAAAAGAAGCAAGTCGACCAAATATACCAAATATTGCTCTTCAGCTACTTAAAGTCTTCGAATACCAACGTGTTTCTGTGTCTGTTATGCAAAACAAAAATATGATACAGGATTTAACAGTGACCTGTGACCTAAGGTCAAAATATGCCACAAGATGGCGTCGTAGATTAGAACAGGATTATGATATTACAAGTAAACTGTCTCGTCTTAAGGAAGGTGATTTAGTATCAATAAATCTCCGTGGAAATTTGACATCCATAGGAAAACGATTTCATATATTTCGTTTCCATGGTTCCCAAAGTATACGGGTAAACTGGAATTTACAAGTTGTTGATAAATATTCTCAAAACACTTTAGATTTTTATTATGGGTTTGTCCAACTACTTAATCTTAAAACTAAGACATGTGGATTTGAAGACGTTAAAACCATTGAGGGATATGATTGGGATATACTGCTTGAGATTCCTGTCCGCTTGCCAAAGCATCAAATAGGATCTATACCATTACTTATTAAAACGAAGCTACAGGTAATAGAACAAGGTAAGTACGTTGACGTTGTTATAACTTAAAATATCACAAACTTTTTATTAGTGTAATGAAACAAGTGACTTAGCC
Source organism: Gigantidas platifrons (assembly GCA_002080005.1). NCBI lineage: Eukaryota > Metazoa > Mollusca > Bivalvia > Mytilida > Modiolidae > Gigantidas > Gigantidas platifrons. Next base: position 137,626 of record MJUT01048325.1, read on the forward strand.
ATCAATCGGAAATCAGATAATGTATAATTGCAACAAGCACGGCATGGTGTTGACGCAAGTGAAGCTATTTGTCAGAAATCGGAGAATGTACAATTCTGACTAGCATAAGATGGTGTTTAAGCCATCAATCAGTCTGAAAGCAACAAACACAACATGAAACCATTAGTCAGACGCCATAGAATGTACACTTCCGACAAACACAACATGTCGCTGATGCAGGTGAAACCATTAGTCAGACGCCATAGAATGTACACTTCCGACAAACACAACATGTCGCTGATACAGGTGAAACCATTAGTCAGACGCCATAGCATGTACACCTCCGACAAACACAACATGTCGTTGATACAGGTGAAACCATTAGTCAGACACCATAGCATGTACACCTCCGACAAACACAACATGTCGTTGATACAGGTGAAACAATTAGTCAGACGCCATAGAATGTACAATTCCGACAAACACAACACGTCGCTTATGCAGGTGAAACCATTAGTCAGACGCCATAGAATGTATAGTTCCGACAAACACGGCATGATATCCACACAAAAATGATATAATGAATCAAAAATGACATGTAGATATCCGACAGACATGACATGCTGTTGTACAAGTCTGACAAACATAATATGTGGTTGACACAAGTCAAACCACCAAATATTATCAGAAATAATGGGTACATTTTTTTCTAACCAAAGTTTTGCAAACGTTGTGTGTCGTTTGTTAAACGCTGCAAAAGTAGAAACAAATACAACGTTTAATCAGAGTTTACTGACCCTGATAATATGTATACACATGTTGTTGGTAAATAAACTCATCTCTTCTTTTGTTAGATTCCATCTTTGTTTTGGCGAGAAAATTCCACGTGTCTATAATTGATTCAGCGCTGAGATTAGAAACAAATGCAACAAACGATAAACGACAAACTGTAGACGCACATTTAGCGATTGCATAGTTTGTCAAAGTTTGTCCAAACTTTGCAAACGTATGTTACAAAAACAAAAAAATGCTCTCAACGCGTACGCGCATAGTCGTTTGTATCGTTTGTGTTAGAAAAAAATGCACCCATTGTACCAATACGATAAAGGGGTCATCGTGATCGTGATCATGTGGTAAATATGATTTTAAATACTAATACAATTATAAACAAAACAAACAAATAGCACACCGTCAGAACAGTACCAAAAATTGAACTTGAAAATTGTCAGAAGGAAATAGATGTTTTAAAACAGTTACTAGTAACCAATCCCCGTTTGATATAAATAAAATAACTGGTGCCTTATTTAATATATGTTTGACCTTGATTCTTTTGATTTTTTATAGGTCCAGTTACATTACAGTTTCTAGGCACTATTGCTGGAAGTCTGTCTAATCATTGGATGACAGTTGCACAAACGCTACAGATATCTAACGCTAGACTTCAGTCTCTTAGGCGACAGAACAGAAGTAGTGATAAACAGCTTGTTAAAGATTTGCTTTTTACGTGGTTCAAAAATATGCCGCATGCAAGAGAAAAGGTAAATACGGTAATATATGTGATTCAAAACATGTCATGTGCTCATGAAACGGTAAATACGGTATTACACGTGCTTCAAAACATGTAATGTGCCAGACAAAAGGTAAATACAGTAATATACATGATTCAAAACATGGCACGTGCTCATGAAACGGTAAATACGGTAATGCACGTGATTCAAAACATGTCACGTATCAGAGAAAATGTAATTACAGCAATACACTTGATTGAAGATTATTCACTTGCTAGACAAAGGGAAAATAAATTAATAAATACAATTAAAAAAAAATCATGTTCTAGAGAAAACAAAAAGTAAGAAAAGCTTGAAGATTATACAATTACAACCCTTGTTGGAGTGTGACCCGACGGTTTGTCTCCAGAGAAAAGTAAGGTCACCCGAGGGTTACCTTACTTTTCGAGGGGAGACAAACCGTCGGGTCACACTCCAACAAGGGTTATGCTTGGTATATTATATCGGATATTTACTTTGCGACAAACACCAAGTAATATAATACCAAGTAATATGATATATGCACCTTTGCGACAGACACCAAGTGATTGAATACATGTATGTATGCTTGCTATGTGGCATTACGATTAGCGGTTTACCCAACGAATGGACAAATATCACGTTCACGTGACAGTGTTTTATCAAATATGATTCAAGATATTTATATGAGTATATAATATACCAAATGGGCAATCAGAAGCCGTAAATAAAAGGACATACAATATAATCACCAAAAGATGAAGGAACACACAATAATACACAACGTAATGCACGGACAACTCAGGATTGAGGAACACAAACCCCACAATAAACGTTGGTGAACTCATGTGCTCCACCAGGATAGGCAGTTCCTACACCACTAGTGGCACTCGTCTCCTTTTGAAAGCTGGTTATTGGTCATGAAAGAGAACAGAAATAAAACTGATTTGATAGCATTCTAAACGGAGAATTCTTACATATTTCTTATTGGTTATTGCATACTATATTGTTGTTTGTTATATATGAAAAATGAAAAAGATCGATGTACTATCAATTATTTTACAGTCTACAATGTTGATTGACGTTTTACGGAAATGTGGAAAACATGAAATGGCGGAAAAACTACATAGTGAATGTGACAAATACAACAACGAAAAGACGAAAATAGCAACAGGTAAAATATAATAGAAGAAACAAATACTGAAAAACAGCAAATACCAATTTATTAGTCTTTGGTTTGATATGACCAGTGGCGCGAACCCCATTATCTACAAGCACTCGGGGCGTGTACAATAACCGCTACGCTACCGATGCGGTTTTATGGAATAAAAGCTGAACTAAATATCCGATGATTTTACATAGAAAAACAAATGTAAAAAAAACCCCACAGTTTGATTTATCCGTGATAGAATAAACGACAAACTACTACGATTTGACCAAATATTTACTTCCGGAATTCCAAGCAGTTATGGTGTTTAACGCCACTTTCAAAAATGTCTCATTGATATCGTGGTTGTCAGTTTTATTCGTGGACAATTCGAGAGTATCTGAAGAAAACTACCGACCTGTCGCAAGTCACTTGCAAACTTTATCACATAACTTGTATCGAATACACCTCGTTATGAGCGGGTTTCGAACTCATAACTTTAGTGGTGATAGGTATTGATTGCATAAGTAGGTGTAAATCCAATTCTCATACGATCACGACCAAGACGGCCCCTACTTATCCGAGTTAGCACTGTAGTAGATTAAATCGTAATATTTAAAAAAAATGTCGGTTTTAAAGACTGCTTCCGTTTAGAATTAGTACGGAAAGTAGTTGTTAATTAATTTAATAATGATACTGCAGTAAATATTAAACATAACTGACATTTCTTCGGGTTTTATTTTCAGAACATAACGTTGAAAAAACTTTGAAAACAATAATAAAAAGTCCATACATTATTGCAAAGTGGAAAGAATTGGCCACAGAACTTGGATTCTCCCTAGAAAATATCAATGACATTCATAATTCTGGAAATTCCGAACAAGACCGTTGTCTTAATATGTTAATAAAATGGACTCATAAAGAGAAACATAATTGGTTACGAAGTCTTGCCAGATGTGTTAAAAGAATCGGATGCAAATATGTAGCAGGTATGTTGTACTGGGAATTTAATTAAGAAATAAATCATGGAAGCCAGAATGTGTTGGAAGTTCTAACATGGATTGGCGGATACAAGTATTTTATCCCGAGCCAGAAGCAAGGAATGAAATTTACTAATATTCGCCAATCCATGTTAAAACTCAAAGCACATTCTGGCTTCCATGATTTATTTCGATTCTGATATGTCTAAGAGTACACACTTTGATTAGAAGACGGTAATTTATATTTACGTTTGCGGAAAATGTCGCACAGAATTTATGCAACCAATGAAAAAGTAAGTCACATTCATCGGCGCATGTGCTAATGAGATTATACCGAATGGATAACTCGCTCGTTTGTTAACAAAGCGAAAGAATGAGGTCATGTTAGAATACACGATAATACATACCCTTTCAAATATTATTTTGGGTACGAGTTATGCGCATTTATTGAAGACGCTGACGCTGGATGTGGAAAGTAACAGCAGTAAAAGCGCTGTTCCTTTAATTTGTGTCTAACTTAAAACATTGCTAGTTTCTATGGTTCATTTACATCATATCATTTCTTACGAGCTTCTATAATATATGATAACCACCACGATGTAACTGAAATATTGTTGAAAGTGGCGTTAAACACTATAACCCTATAATATAATGTGGAAATGAAATTGAATCACCATCCACTGTTTCAATACAAATAGTTACACTTCATTTCATCATTGCATATTTTGTACTTCAAATATATCATGTAAGTTTTACAAGAAGTGAGGAACCGATTTGATTAGATGGTAACCATATACACTTAAGATACGTTAATGACTATTTTCATCAAAATGCAGAATAAATTTCAGAAAAGTGTCTTGTATGTTAATGTGTTACTTCAGACATTATGTGGTCACCATCATGTCTTGAATTTATCGATCCATGGATGCGAAATAGCCATGCTTGAACTGATATAGCTGACCTGTTTTAATGCAAATGTGTTAAACATCTTTGTTTTTCTATTGGTTTTTGTAATTAGAAATTCGTGAGTAACATATATGTTAACGGAAGTGCTCAGTCTTATTTTTTTATTGAGGGTGGTGGTGGGGGGTTGTAAAGCCAATATTTATGTTCTGTTTTATAATTTTATCAAAACCAGCCAATTATTTAGCTGGTTACTGTTTTGAAGAACGTTTTAGACAGAGAGTTTTCGTATCCTCCCCACATGCGACTGTCTCCTCTATGAGAGTAGTATGCGGATCCAAGCTGGAACGGTAAAGGAATTTGGCCTACTGCATTTTCATATGCTTATTTCTTATATTTTTCAGATCACTTGCTATCTATCCTTGTTAAGCAGAATCAACTGAGTTAACTGGACAGAAAACGAACTGGATATATCACTACCTACATGATACATTATTATAGTTCTTCGAGGTGTAAAATTGTTATATTTTTATATTAAAACTTTGAAATACATAATGCATAGAGTTAGTCACATCAAATATTTGGAAGTCATAAGATAAGTTACAATGGTCCTCTGACTAGATATATACTGGTGCCCTTTTGTTATAGGAAGGGAACCAGTCTATATCGTCCTGAATAGGATGGAGTATTTGTGGCTAGACGTTGAGCAACCAACAATCAATTATGAAATACAATACTAAAGTAACAAATAAAATAAAAACTCTAGAAATATAATAAACAACCAGTAGATCAATCACCGCGCAAAGGATTCTGGGAATCCTACGTCACTCATTACTATCACTGAACACCATTACAGTGTTAGATGACGTCACGAGATATCATGGCCACTGATGAGAGATGATATCTCTCTCATGGCGGATAAGGTACGCATTCATGTTCAATCTTTGTTTACAAATATCACAGGCAGACGACAAAGTCATCCCATCAGATGTCATAAATGTGCAGTCCCGTAGTAATACAAAAAAGGGGGTATTTCTAGGCGTCTGGCAGATGCTTATATAACTGGGTATTGAACAATATAGTGATACGAAATAAGTTATTTTCTCTAAACTAGAGAGTGTCAGGAGAGCTGAAAGGTATTTATATAAGTATCAAAACATTCTCTGAACTAGAGAGTGTCAGGAGAGCAGAAAGGTATTTATATAAGTATCAAAACATTCTCTGATCTAGAGAGTGTCAGGAGAGCTTAAAAGTGTTTTTATAAGTATCAAAACATTCTCTGATCTAGAGAGTGTCAGGAGAGCTGAAAAGTGTTTATATAAGTATCAAAACATTCTCTGATCTAGAGAGTGTCAGGAGAGCTGAAAAGTATTTATATAAGTATCAAAACATTCTCTGA
>MJUT01048325.1:155007-165435 GCA_002080005.1 Gigantidas platifrons
TCCAGGATTTCCAGTTAGGGGGCGCATTCAAAATAATGGCGCCGAGCGGAGCGAGGCGCGAAAATTTGTTGGGGGTATTTCGTGTGAAAAATCACGATTTTAAGCAAAAAATCATATTTTTTCCAATTTTAGGGGGGGAGGGGGGCGCGAGCACCGGGTGCGCTCCCCTTGAATCCGCCCCTGTTAATGTTAACATATTCACCTTTTTTTTATCTATAAACAAGAACGAATCATACGTTTTCATTGAATGAACCAACGGCGAAACGAAAAGCTTCATCCGGACGGAGAGTATACTGATCATTTAACAATGGGTAGATCTAGAGCTTTTTAGAATGATATCCCATATTTACTCCTAATATCATTACTATTCATTTTGACTTTTGAAGAGTTTCGGATAAGATTGCTGCCACAGTAATAATAGGGATTCATTGTGGTCAAAATAACACAAGCTTTTTATCTTGAAGTTACAAAAAGTTGTTTGTTGAACTGCTTAATTAACGTTGTATAACATATACTTTGCGAATTTTAGGGGGCGCACGCCCCCCTCTAAATCCGCCTCTGATAGATACTAATAATCCACGAGGCATGCAACTCCATGAACTCCGCAGGTCTAAAAATCGTACCCCTGCTCGCTTCGAGTATGTCCATTTCTAAAAGACGCATCTTTTTGCCCCTGTTTTTGTTTTGTGCATACGATAGCTCAGTTCTCCAGAATTTTAAGATGTTCACACATTTATTGCCAAATTTTTCATAGAGTACACCACGGATGACGGAAGTGACGTACCACTGCATTAACTTCAACGATAGGATCAGAAAAGTTCCAAAAATGTATTATTTAAATACATGCAATAAATGTACTCGAAGCGAGCAGGGGTACGATTTTTAAACCTGCGGAGTTGCATGCCTTGTGGATTATTAACCCGTATCTATATAGGGTCAACACATGCAATTTGATGTTAACATAAAATTGTATGAATATTGACACGAACAAGCTAAAATAAGGAAAAAGAGATGAAATAATAAAGAAATAAAGAAATTTTATTGAAAATAAATTTGTAAACAGAAAGTTAGAAAAAGGGGGTGGTAAGTCCGTGCCACGAGCGCCTGTGGTCGTTATTGGTGTTGAACTTCACATTCAAGAGGTCGGTTTTCATTTTTATTGGTGAACGAAACCGGACTACCCTGTTAAAAACGACCGACCTGCCACAAGTAACTGACACACTTTATCACCGTATTGTTTTATCTTGTAACCCCCCCCCCCCCTCCCCTAATTCGTGGTCATATAGATAGAGCAAAAGTAATGGTGTCTCTGTTTGAAATATTCCTTGAGCTTTAAATATCATGTGATTTATTACTGAAAAGTTTCAGTAATATAATTGGAGATCAACACACTCACTGAAATCAGGATAATGTGTCTGAGTGGAGAGACCTATTTATATGCAGGTAAAAACCTGACATCATCATCATTATGAGATCTAAATGTAACGTCTGGCGGCCATGATATGGCTAACATATTGCTCACTTGGCGTTAAACAGTAAGCACTCCTCCATTGGTATTGGCAATTAAATGTTGGTTCAATTTTACTATGGTTTCACTATTATTTCTTACGATGGCCTTGTAGACTATCCAATACGGGTAATAACAAAATTACTGAACACCGAGCAATCTTCCAAAGGAAAAGGCCAAACTCATAAGTCAACAAACAGACAAAATCAGTCAACAACCTGAAAACTGGGAAAACCGCAATGGCCCTGACTTAGTAGTACAGGCATTTCCAATGAAATGGTGGGTTGAATCAGATTTTACTATATTTAAATGATAGTTTGATGTCATCAGTTCTCTTTAATAGAACTAAATATTATACATGACAACTTCTGTGTCTCGAAGATTAAATATATATATTATGTATAATGTTCAAGATCATAACGTTCTTTTTAATAACGCTGTTCGCCTAGTTATATGTCAGGGTTAGCATTTTAATCACATATGGGAAAACATTTGCATTACTTACTTCATCATTTCGTAAAAAAGGGAGATTTGGGCTCATAAAACAAGTTTCACCCCGTCACTTTTTATTGGTATCAATCCAGGAAAATGACCGTTCATGTACATTTTGTGTGTGAAAAAACGTTTCTGAGGAACGTTTGAAGATACCAAAGAGGTATTCATAAGCCGTAGTCTTTGAGAACTGTCTAAACGATTAAATATTCTTTACGAGAAAGGTCCACTTTACTGTGCATCATCATAGCGTAATGGGTCAGAACCGGATTTTTCTCGCTCGAACCACCGATAGCTCGAACAGATTTTGACAGACCCTTCGAGTTCGAGTCAGCGAAGTTCTACTGTATTTATGTATAAGAGTGTCGATTTTGTCTCTTTATGTACTTTTCCAATTGGATATTAGAACTGTTCCGACAGTGTGTTATATTCTGTTTTCAGTTTGATACATCTTGATTCTTTCTTTGCGTTACCTCCCTTACAATTATCTGCGGAGTCTGAATCGATATTTTTTTTTAAGTAAACCACAAAGCATTTTCACTTTTTTCACAATTTATTTTTCTTCTTCGGAAGTTTTTAGCATTAGGATGTAGTCCCACTAATTTCGATTGTTTACTAAGATTTGGCATGGGTTTTATTTATTATTATACACAATATATATAGTTCTTCCAATTGTTATTCAAGTTTAATTAAAAATGTCATATAGTCTTTGTGAATTCTTCATTTTGATTGTGAATCTAATTACTATGAACACTCATATTGAAATCTATTTCCTCATTTCCGCATCGATTTGACAGCAACCGGAAGCACGAGGTATGGCGGTACTAATACATGGCGTGTAAATAAAATAAAGAGAATTGATTTGTACAGAAATAGTGATCTGATCTAAGTAGGACTTTTGTATTGATGCTACTTTTTAGAAGACTATATTCAGATTTAATCCTTATAGGAGTTTATTCAATTTAAAAATCAAACATCAAACCGAGGTGCAAAATGCTGTTGCATTGTTGTTAAGCATGGAAGATAATTGAATGCTATTGATTGTATATATTCCGAATGGCAACCGACACTATTTTTAAAAACAGACTGTATAGCACGTCTAGCATTGTTTATTGGTACTTAATAATGCTTGAATGGAACGAAAAAACAAGATAACTTTGTGCACGATTTATTTATTTATTCTAATAGCTGCTGAAATTAATCGGTGGTTGTGTTGTTGTAAATTGTAATTGAGTTTGCGTATGACGCGTTAGTATGAGGCAACATTTATTAAATAAGAACGAATCATTGTTTGCAAGAATTATTTAGTTTCTGATATGGCAAATTTATTTCAAATTACTTTAGAAGATATACCGCTTCGGTGGTGTAAGGGTTAGCGTGCTCACTTTGAGTGCAGTAGATCATGGGTTCTTCTGTGGTGTAATGGTTAGCGTGCTCACTTCGAGTGCAGTAGATCATGGGTTCTTCTGTGGTGTAATGGTTAGCGTGCTCACTTCGAGTGCAGTAGATCATGGGTTCTTCTGTGGTGTAATGGTTAGCGTGCTCACTTCGAGTGCAGTAGATCATGGGTTCTTCTGTGGTGTAATGGTTAGCGTGCTCACTTCGAGTGCAGTAGATCATGGGTTCTTCTGTGGTGTAATGGTTAGCGTGCTCACTTCGAGTGCAGTAGATCATGGGTTCTTCTGTGGTGTAATGGTTAGCGTGCTCACTTCGAGTGCAGTAGATCATGGGTTCGAACCACGATCGGGTCAAACCAAAGACTATAAGATTGGTATTTGTTGCCTCTCAGCTAAGTACTCAACATTAAGGAGAAAGAGCAAAGACTGGTTGAGTGGGAATCAGGATAATGTGTCCGAGTGGAGCGACATTTCTACCCGTGGACTGTTGTTTCTGTGAGCTAACACTATAAAGAGCCAATTAAACATGTTAGTCCAGTACCAAGCGAACATCATAATCATCTCTTTAAATGTGTTGTTCTCGCTATGATATGGCTGAAATTATTCATATGGCGTTAACATCAATCATTCTCTCATTCCAGTCGTTATATTAAGTTTCCCTCCAATTCCTATTTATATCATCGTGGAGGCTCTGTTTGTTCAGGTGAGGGTACTGCATTATTCCAGTTATAGAAGCGACGACAGCAAAGACGGGAGGAAATTTTGAAAATCGCCTGGCTCCATTTCAATGTTTAATTGAATTTTCCATGTAGACAGAAGTTAAAGTGTTGTTCATTTGATCATAACATTTTTAATTGTGTTTTTCATTCAATGAAGTCAAAAAGTCACAAAATATAAATAAAATTAGTAAAATGTCTGTGTAACCTGCACGTATCCAGTCGTCTTGACAAGGTCAAATTACAGGAATACCGGAAGTTATTGAAACGCCGTAGTTCCTATTCTATTCGTATTTAGGAAATAATTATATTCACAAATTAACATCACAACGATAAATATGCTTAGATGTAGCGTTTATCTGTATATATATAATGGCAGTCTCGACGTGCTATTTCACACTAAATTATGTTCGTTGTTGAAGACCCTGTTATGTCTGAAATTTAGAACAGTATTTAAAGCGTCTATGTGCAAAGTTGGATAATCTCTTATATTCATTTACATCCATATTCTTTCCTACTAAATGGTGATATCCTACATAGAATATTAAAGTTAATAACATATCATAGCAGTTTATAATCAGTTAAACTACAAGATCAAAGTATACAGGTTTAATATAACTCCGTGGGAGTCAATTATAATAGCCGTGATAGATCATGAATAGTAAAGCCCAAAATAACAGACATTATTAAATCAAAGTATACGGCTTAATATAACTTCACGGGGAGTAACTTATAATAGCCGTGATATATTATGAATAATAATTAAGGAATAAATCATGGAAGCCAGAATGTGTTGGGAGTTTTAACATGAATTGGCGGATATTAGTATTTTATCCCGAGCAAGAAGCGAGGGATAAAATTTACTAATATCCGCCAATCCATGTTAAAACTCAAAACACATTCTGGCTTCCATGATTTATTTCGATTCTGATTTGTCTAAGAGTACAAAAACGGTAGTATACTTTGATTAGAAGACGGTAATTTATATTTACGTTTGCGAAAAATGTCGCACAGTATTTATGCTACCAATGGAAAAGTCAGTCACATTCACCGGCGCATGTGCTAATGAGATTATACCGAATGGATAACTCGCTCGTTAGTTAACAAAGCGAAAGAATGAGGTCATGTTAGAATATATGATAATGCATACCCTTTCAAATATTATTTTGGTTACGAGCTATGCGCATTTATTGAAGACGCTGACGCTGTATGTGGAAAGTAACAGCAGTAAAAGCGCTGTTCCTTTAATTTGTGTCTAACTTAAAACATTGCTAGCTTCTAGGGTTCATTTACATCATATCATTTCTTACGAGCTTCTATAATATATGAGGGGCCCGGGTGGCTCAATGAGTTAGGTCGCTGGATCTAACAACTCATACAAGCCTATCACCAATACGGCGTGGGTTCGCGCCCGGCTTTGCAAATTACAAAAAAGGGTGCTCTCGACTCGCATCGGTATAAATCGGATGAAGGAAAATTTTTCACTGAAAAACTCGGAATATATGTTAAACTACTCCCTGCCATGTAGCTGCAGTTAAAATTTGGGCTCATTTTGACTTATACTAAAGCAGCAATGAACAATTAAAATTGCATCCCCCTTTTTCTATTTTTAGCTTGGCGGCTATTGGTTGGAAGTCGGGATCACCGAACACAAATTTGGAAGGGGGCTATCCAAGGACCATTCCACCAAAGTTTGGTTCCAATTGGCCCAGTGGTTTCTGAGGAGAAGATTTAAATGTGAAAGTTTACGACGGACGCCGGAGTTTTAACATGGATTGGCGGATATTAGTATTTTATCCAGCGCCAGAAGCGAGGGATAAAATTTACTAATATCCGCCAATCCATGTTAAAACTCAAAACACATTCTGGCTTCCATGATATATTTCGATTCTGATATGTTTAAGAGTACAAATACGGTAGTATATTTTGATTGGAAGACGGTAATTTATACATACGCTTGCGGAAAATGTCGCACACAATTTATGTAACTCGAATAATACTGCGCCCTCTATTGGCATTATTCGGGTCACAATTTATGCTGCCAATGGAAACGTCAGTCACATTCATCGGCGCATGTGCTAATGAGATAATACGAAGAAATAATTCTGTTTTTTTTAGCAAAGGGAAAGAGTGAGATCATGTCAGAATATCCAGTATAACGTGTAATTCTGCTTGACTAAATCAAAATATACAGGTTTAATATAACTCCATAGGGAGTAAATTATAACAGCTATGATATATCATAATAATGCCTAAAATAGCGTGTGATTGTGCTTGACATTATTAAAAGATGCATAGACAGTTCGAATTCATTACGTTATATAGCGACTCAATTGTGATTTGCCTGAAAAGTCACCTACGGTTGTGGATGGTGTTCAATCAAGTAAACCACATATATTAAGATCTTTTTCATCCAATCAAAATTGCCGTTACAATGTATGCATAATAATATTGTCTAGAATGTGTCCAAATCTAACTCTTTGGAACCAACTGTTGTATTCGGAATACTCAGGTGCTCGGTTTATATGAAGTTAAATTGACAAAGATTTCCTTCATTGAGACTTTATCTATTGTTTATTTTATACAATTTCGTTTTATTCAGGTTTCAGTTGAGGTAGATTTCACTCTGTAAACAGTTTTAGTTATATTGACAAAGGTATCGGTTGGGTTGGTGTTATTGGTGTTTAAGGCTAATTTTAACGATGTGTCAGCTAGATTGTGGTGATCAGGTTTATTGGAAGGGAAAATATAGTCCACTGAAAAACCAACAACCTGTCGCAAGTCACTGACAGGCAGTATCATATAAAGTCGTATTGAGTGCGTCTCGCCACAGGCGCGAATAGAGCTCACAACTTGAATGGTGATAGACACCAACCATACGATCGCGACGGGCACTAACGGTCATCTACATACATAAATACTAGTATCACATGTCGTCCTTCTTCTATCGTTAATCAGCAAGAGGGAAAAATCCATCACGCTGATGCTGTGTCATCGAGTGCAGGTTCTTTACAAATTGTGAAACTCTATGTACAAATTAAAATGTGGTTGGTGCAGGATAAAAACAAGGATGGTCATCTACATCATCGCCTGATCTCTGGTCTCAGGGTGAAAGTGTGACCAGAGATTTCCCTTGAAGGTGCCCTAGTCGGTATCTGTAACAGTATCTCCTGGCAACTTGTTTTAGTCTCTTTTCGTCGTCGGGTAGACACTGAATTCATACGCCTTGGTGTTCCATTGAGGTTGCATTATGTTTACGGAGTGGCTGTGTCTTGTCTTTCTGTTGTTAACTAGATAGTGTTGAGGTATTTCAGTGGCAACTTGGTGGTAAATAATGTTGTGGAACACAATCAATCTGTTCACTGTTCTTCTTGTTTCAAGTGTAGGACAATGTGGTGAGTGTAATACCGGTATTGATTTCATTGAGCCTGGATGATAGTTGTGGTTGTAGTCCTATCGGCCTCGCTGTGATACTAACCATGATGTCTGTCTCGACCCTCAAAACTGCTGTTATTCTATATATTGGTGAAGTGAAATCTGAGGTATTTTTATCAAATGACGTCTTGTGTTGCTTCATTTCTATTGCTTGCCACCAGTAGTTACATTCTTTGATCAAGTGTAATACATTGTATTAATTTCAATTATTGTTCATTCATCTGATGTTTTTACAGTTGACACCGCGCCAACCGTTAAAATCGATGCTTAACATATGTCAAATGGTCATAATGCATTTGTGTGTGATGTTAATAAAGAATATTTAGATTACATTTTTACTTATTCTTTTAATACCGCATTTTTGCTGAATGTAGGGAAACGGCATCCAGAATAAATTCTATTGGAATCTTTAGTAAATATCATTAATGATTGTTGTTTAACGACAACTATCGTGGGCGGATCCAGGACTTCAAGTTAGGGGGCGTACTTAAAATAATCGCGCCGAGTGGAGCGAGGAGCGAAAATGTTTGGGATATTTCGTGTGAAAAATCACGATTTTACGCATAAAAATCAAATGTTTTCCAATTTTAGGGGAGGGGGGCGCCGGGTGTCGTTACATTCTGATGAAATGATGATGATGCCCACTTCGTATTAGACCAACACGTTGAGCTGGGTTTTGTTGTTTTGTTGTCCAAGCTAATCATTTAGCTTTTTTTTACTCTCTTTGTACGTTTTCGACAATTTAATTACTCTATTTTCACATCATCTTACTGAATTGAAGCTTTATAATATATATTATAATGACGTATAATATATTCTCAATTAATCGATTGTAGAACAAAGGTTTTATCTACATCTGACATACGTCGTATTTTAAGGAAATTTCAAATAAAAAAGATAATAAGTTCATAGTTTTTCATTTCTTTTATACATTTTCAACAAAGTGTTTTCTAATTTCTTATCATATTTCATCCAATACCATCAATCGAACTACAAACGTTCAACATCACTTATGATGTATACCATATCCTTTAACCATTGATTGAATAGAAGAGCAATATTGAATATCTGTGACAAGATATTATAACATTAATCTTTATGGTCTGTTGATTTCATTTAGGTCTACATATCAATGTTGTTAAGCCATTCTATAGCATCTTCTAATTAATAAGTTAAGGTTATGGTGTTTAACGCCACTTTCAACAATATGTCAGTTAATATCGTGGTGGTCAGTTTTATTGATGGAGGAAACCGGAGGACCCGGAGAAAACCACTGATCTGTCGCAAGTCACTGACAAACTTTATCACATAATGTTGTATCGAGTACACCTCGTCTGGGTGGCATTCGAACTCACAACGTTATTGGTAATATGCACTGATTGCGTAGGTAGTTATTAGTGTTGTCAATATGAACATTTTCACCTAACCGGTTACTCGGTTAATCTTCAGACCGATTAACCGGTTAACCGATAGTAACGTAAATGTGCGAAGAGCTTTGTGTTGCAGACATTCGTATATAGTATATACACGAATTGGTAAATAATCCAACACAATCATATATCGACTATGGTATTAGTAATGAGCTCTGCCTGTGACGACGAAAATCTACTTGATCTCGTAGAGTTCATGAAATCGGACACTGACGACTGTTTCATTTTTTGTGGCGTCTCCGAAATATCTGTTGAATGTTTTAACTTTAAGTGATTCAGAATGTTACTTGTACCACCGGTATACACCAATTCCATTTCACATCAGTTACATTTGACCTATTTAGAATCAGCATTTCGTTTGAAATATGCCCAGCCTTTGGAGGATTGAGGCGGCATGTTCGCATGTACATTCACAAACGATATAATGAATTAAGTGAAATATTGAACCAAATCATAAATACTAATCAGTGATTAGTAATCACTTAACAACTCTTTAATGTTATCATATATTCAATCACGTATTGTGCAAATTAATTGATGTGTTTACATTTCGTTTAGCCAACAAGATTGTCAAGTGAATAAAGAAATTGTTATGTAAACACTTTTTGTACTAATTTATGTTTGGACTGAGCAATTGATCTGCCAAGTGAAATTCATTTCATATCAATTTAGGCTTTGGATTAATAACGAATGTACAGTTATACTACGTTTATTAAAAGAAAAAAAACGTCCGGTTAACCGGTTAACGTTTTTGGTATTCGATATTCGGTCCTTCCGACGGTTAAACGGTTAACCGTTGCCAACACTAGTAGTTATAAATCTACGATCACGACCACGACGGCCTCCTTATTAATAACGCATTCTAAACAGTGATTCTCATCTGTCAAAAAAGGGATACTATTGACGTTATCGCACAAAACGGGTTTTTATATAGTTTTCATGAGTTAATAGATCATTAGCGAATTTCGGTATCTCAGCTATTTAGTTAGTCTTCTTTGGTTAATAATTAGAATTTTTCAGCAAGAGTAAAACAAAGGGGTGCAACTAGTGGAGCAGGAATATTTTAGTGGGATTCATGTTGTTTAATCTTTAATTTTCTGTGTAGCATTTTGTGGATCATTATTTACCTGTTTGCCCTTTTTCATTTGGCCATAGGGGTCGTCATGGTAATGATCGTATTATAGTTGGATATATAGCTACCTATGTAACTAGTGCCTATCAACACTAACATAACAAGTTCAAATCGCTCTCAGGCGAGGTGTACTCGATACAACATTATGTGATAACGTTTGTCAGTGACTTGTGGCAGGTCGATGATTTTCTCTGGGTACTCCGGTTTCCTCCACAAATATAACTACTGGCCACGATATACGGCGAGGTTCGCGCCCGGCTTTGTAAATTACAGAAAAGGGTGCATTCGACTCGCAGCCGCAAGTGATAAAGTTTACCAG
>MJUT01048325.1:168565-190323 GCA_002080005.1 Gigantidas platifrons
GTGCACTCGACTCGCAGCCGCAAGTGATAAAGCTTACCAGTTGCTTGCCCATGGTCGGTGGTTCTCTCCGTGTACTCCGGCTTCCTCCACCATTAAAACTGGTCGCCATGATACAGCTGAAATATTGCTGAAAGTGGCGTTAAAACACAAAAAAAAAATCAAATCATTTTGCCTTGTTTCTTTTAATCATTGTTTCGATTTACGGCTTCTGATTACCTCCCTTTGGTATCTTACAATTTTACTTATGTCTTCTTTACTATATACATTTACTTCTTGGTATCTGATCTCATTCACTCAACTATACTATGAATGAATGAATCTTATTCTCATAATACGTTACAGAGAAGTAAATACATGAAATAATAATATACAACATATTAAGTTTTGTACATGCGTGGAAAAATTACAATTACACTAACCAGGAGGTGGGACTTTCATATTAATAATCTTTATAAATTTACATAGTTTTTCTAATACAATGACATTATATGAAGAAAATAATTTACTTAAGTTGACGGTATTGACATTATTACAGCAATAACTCACTAATAATATTTCCCTTTCTTGTTTTAACACGACAATATGTATCCACGCCTCTTGTGTTTTTGTTTTTGTTCAAACTATAGTCTCCAATTTTGACCTTGGCGAACAAGATTTTAAAATGAATTTATAAGTTTAAACGTGTCAGATTTGAACTTGTTAGCTTTTATATGATTACCGTTAGAATTATTGCGTTTAACGCCACTTTCAACAATATTTCAGTTATAACGTGACGGTCAGTTTTATTAGTGAAGGAAACCAGAGAAAACCACCGACCTATCACAAGTCACCGACACATCACAATAATCCCGTATCGAGACAAACTTGATCACGGAATGCTATACCCAGTACACCTCGCCATGAACGGGATTCGAACTCACATTTGTAGTGGTAATAGGCACTGATTGTACATTTATCTGTAAATACAACTATCATACTATCACGACCACGACGGCCCATTAACTTTTTATTTAATAACGTCGTCATAGAAACATGGAATAGGATAAATGAGTTTCTCACAATTCGAGGGTTTTTTTTTTATTCCAGAAAAGTTATCTGTTATGGCAGATTTGCAATTTACTATAACAAATTAGAAAAACAATACTGGTATGCCACTTCCCATCTTGCATACCATGCCTATATGGTTTGTACAGATAAAATGCTTTTCATTACCTAACTTTGTCGGTCCGCTGTGAGGTAATAGATGCACATATTAACTAATTGTATTTATTTCTAGAAAGCACATATCGAGAATACATTTTGGAGAAAATGTTTATCGACATCTGAGGTAGGGCTGATTTTGGCCATTATAGCCCCCTGTTCTTTGGTGAAATCGTATTTTTATGTTAATTTTATAGATAAATAAGAGTAATAACAAAATTACCGAACTCCGAAAAGGAGGGCCGTGATCGTATGGTAGTTGGATTTACAACTATCCATGCATTCGGTGCCTATCACCACTGATGATGTTGTGAGTTAGAATCTCAGGGCGAGGTGTACAACATTATGTGATAAAGTTTGTCAGTTACGTGCGACAGGTCGGTGATTTTCTCCGGGTCCTCCGGTTTCCTCCACTAATAAAACTGACCCCGGAGAGATAGCTGAAATATTGTTGTAAGTGGCGTTAAACATCATCAAACATCAAACAAACAATAGAAAAAAAAAGAGCACGGGATTCACAATAAAGTGTATTTGTTACATATCTTAAGATTTAGTTAAAAAAAAAAAATATTTGTGAAATCTTCATTATTTATTTAACTTTATTTTAAACGACATGGGATTTAACAAGAAGGTGTTATTACATGCTACAAGTCCTTTATATTTATTTTTAAAATC
Organism: Gigantidas platifrons; assembly: GCA_002080005.1. Taxonomy (NCBI): domain Eukaryota; kingdom Metazoa; phylum Mollusca; class Bivalvia; order Mytilida; family Modiolidae; genus Gigantidas; species Gigantidas platifrons. The sequence goes on from MJUT01048325.1 coordinate 170,441, forward strand.
ACATGTAAGTCTAATGAAAAAAAGTACTAGTTTATAAATGTGGAATCTAATATTTTGAAGAGGAAAGTAAACATACAAAAAGAGATTTTCGTAAATAGGAGTCAATTATGTGTGACACTTAGATAATGGCGGACCTAAAACAAGTTTATTGTTTGTTAGACAAATGTATAAGCTTACACTTAAACCTAGTTCGGTGTTTGAACCAATGTTTGGTTAGATTTTTATGTACTCAGCTTTGATTTTATGGACGTAGAGAATAATGTCCACACGTTGTTTTATTGGTTTATGAAATATTTACTTTCTCTAAACATTTATATTGCCCTGTTAAAACCACTGTTTATATTATTTCATAGATTTTCTTCCAATTAGCTAGCTCTACGAAATATCGTTAAAATATCATCATCGAAAGAACGGTTTATGGTAAGATGTAATGTCGTAAAATTATGGGAATTGTAATTCTACTAAAATATACAGCGGTGATGACATGCGCTGCGAGACATTTAGATGTCAATATTTAGTGACAATAATTCTAACCATGAATGCGAAAACACTTCTAAAATAATTAAAGAAGCTCTTCAATAAATACTCTCACTAGAGGACGGTGTAAATGATGTAGGCGTAACCATATAAGTAACGATCTATCATAAATGTTCAATATATATTACCGGATTAAAATATAAATGAAAAAATTACTGTCATCTTTTAAACGTCGTTGTTGATACTTTACATCTTGAGGATTTTTAGTTCATTTGAGAAAGGATGTCGAATTCGTTGGATAGAGTTATACAAGTTATATCAAAACCTCCAAAACTTAGACAAGATTTTGAAGTACAGACGTTGTTGCCATGGCTACGGAAAAAGTCACAGTTATTTTCAAGATTAAAAACAGGTAGGTAGAGATATTTAATTTAGTTAGGTTTTTTTTTTATCCATGACTTAAAACTTTTCAAATGTTTTCTTCAATATTGTTATTTAATTTATATCAACTGATGTTATCACCTGTGATTTCACATAACAACTAGGATATTTAACTCACGAAGAATCTCTAGCGATCATTTGTCGATGTCGTCCCTTTTCTGAACGAGCATTATTCAGCGAGGTCAGTTACGTTTTTTCCACGCTTCTGCGATGTATACGAAAATTGTTCCAGTGACATATCATGTCACTGCATGCATTTCCGATTGTCATAGAGTGCCTAAAGATATTTTGGGGCATAGGCGACAGTCAAATTTACCATGGGTTAAATAAAACCTGACATATTAATAAACAAGCACTTAAGATAACTCCCAATACACAATTTTATAATAAACCCTTGTCTCTCTGCATATATACGGTCTGTATACTTATCACAGTTTGTACGCTATTCTATAAACCATTACAATTTAATATGAGATTGTAAACAGTATATAGGCTTCGTCTGTCAAAACAAAAATATTTGTTCAGCGATATCAATAATGATTACAAAATCTAAATAGTTCTTTTCCCTTTCACGTTGATTAGTTCTTTCTTATATCACCAACAAGACTTTTACCGGACTTGGAACCAGTCACACGACGGATGTCCTATAAGAAGCAGGAACTGCTTACCTCTCACCGGCACTTCCAATGGTTTTGTTTTGTTTTGTTTTGGTTTTTTTGGGGTGTGTGTGATGGGGGGGGGGTCTCTCTCATCATTTTAGTGTCTTGTGTGCTTAATATTGCCAGTGCCTCTACCTCGTCCATTCTTGATTGTCCCTTCGACTTTCTCTAACCTTTATCAATACAATTTAATGGTCGGCTTCAGAAATTGGTCTACAAATTGTAGGATTTCCTTGTAAGGTTTCAGCTCTTTGCAGACATGTCCCGTATTTAACGATTAGAACATTCCTCATTTGTTCTACACTCGCACATTGTAAACGAGTAGTCACCATGAATGGAGCAGAAGACATTATTCCTTTGATGCGCATGTTCATACTTCCAGATTTTTACGATAGCCAACATTTACTAAAATCCACATGGCAGGAGCTTGCTACCACACTCGGCTTAGCAACAGCTAACATTAGAAAACAGCACAACCAAACACAAATTAACAAAACCTCATATAATAAGAACGCTCTGCCACACGGTGAAACCTAATTTTACAAAAAAACCAGTGAATAAAAAAATGTAGATATAAAATTTGGTGCGCACTGCACGTTTCTGGAATAACCGTCATCAGGTACTATCAAAGCCAAGAATATTTGAAAGTCAAATTGCCTGAATTTATGTCTAGTGTCTGTGACTTTATAAAACAATCATGAGATTTGAGAAAATAGGATCCATGTCTGTCAACAAAAGTTCCCACATGAATTTTATTCTTTTAAATGTTATTCTGTTTTCTTTACTTGAATAGTATTTTCTCGATCCAGAAGGGTGTATGTATTACAATGTATATACATGCAAATATACATTTTGATTTAAAATTACACGTACTATAAAATATTGGTTCCAAAATGTGCCAACAAACATTGTAAATATGACAGCGTAGTTTGTATTAGAAAATTGACCAATCTGGTTTGTCTACATTAAAAAAGATATCGTTTGTGGAATAAGGGTGGTATGCTTTTCTCCATTAGGGGGGGCTCTCACTGCCTGAAGTATCATTCCAGAAATGATTAACAACTTTAAAAGTAATGTCACAAATGGCCACGGATATGTTTCGTTTGTCGTAATCACAATACCACCCTTACCTCATTCATGTTTTAACAACGGTTTTAAAACAAGGGTAACACGAGGGGTGAAGCAGGAACTGCCCAACATTCCAGAGCACATGCGTTCACCCTCGTGTTAAGTGGGGTTCATGTTACTTAATCTTTAGTTTTCTGTGTGATGTTTTGTTGATTATTGTTTGCCATTTTGTCGTTCCCTTTTTGTCCATTGTATTGTCTGAGCCTCTTCGATTTATGGCTTATGCTTACCCCTATGGTATCTTTAAACTTTGCATGTATGTCCTTGTCAATTTTATTGCTTTGCTTCTAGTAGCTGAGTAATTATATACACCCTATCTTTTTTTCATAGGCACACATTAATGTTCTTCTGTCTCTGTCATTGATATTTGAGTACTCTGTGGTTCAAAAATTCTGGATTCTCAAAAAGGGTTGAGGGTTAGAGTTATGGATTATTGTGATTTACGCCACTTTAAAAAAAAATCAGCTCTATATCGTGGCGGGCAGTGTGGAGGAAACCGGAGTAACCGGAAAAAACCATCGACCTGTTGCAAGTCACTGACAAACTTTATCACATAAAGTTGTATCGAGTACACCTCGCCTGATCCTGGTTCGAACTCACAAATTAGTGGTGATAGGCACTGATAGCATACGACCATGACCACGACAACCACTACATGATTGATGAAATAGAAAGTCATTAATGACATATTAAAATGTATACTTTTATAATAAGTTATCTTGTAAAGTCATTTTAACAAGATTTAAATAAATATTTGGCTTTGTTTTACAAGACCGGAGAACATGGTGTCTATAAACACCAACATTTTATCGGTCCATGTTTTCACATTCTGGGCCAAAGTTGAATGTAGTCAACTATTTGTCGGAGTAATCGCCAAAAACAATGTGTGAGAGTTGTTTCAATAATGGTAAAAATAAAAGATTACGTTTAGGCATCGAAAAACGTTACAACCTCAATATTTTTTTTTACCTTTTCGGGTTATAGACATACAAAAATGTATCTATAAAAAAAATGGCTGAACCATATTGAGTCGGGTTGGTTAGACTTGATTGATTGATTTTTGATTTTTGGTGTTTTAACGCCACTTTCAGCAATATTTCAGCTATGTCATGGCGACCCGTTTTTAGTGGTGGAAGAAGCCGGAGTACCCGGAGAGAACCACCGACCATGGACAAGCAACTGGTAAACTTTATCACTTGCGGCTGCGAGTAGAGTGCACCCTTTTTGTAATTTACAAGTCCGGGCGCGAACCCACGTCGTATTGGTAATAGGCTTGTATGAGTTGTTAGGTAATCCAACTACCTAACTCATTGAGCCACCCGGGCCCTCATTGGAAAACTGGTAATACACCTAAGATCAGTACTGTAAAATGTCTTTAAACGGACCGTTAAGTTGGTAATCTTTTAAATGTCAGTTTAACTATATTTTATATGTTAAAATGTTCGCTTGGAGAGCGTCTTATTAAAATTAATGGGACATAATCGAATTAATTTAACATAAAATCGACTGTGACATGTACTCATAGAGGTTAAAAGTTACATCTTTTATGGACAGACATATATTTTATTTGGAAATGAGATTTTAGTAGATGAATACCCTGATTCAATACATAAACAGTTTGGTGTAGGTTTTATAGGTATTTAATACTTTAAACAATATATAAGTTATGTCGTTCTGGTCAGTTTTCTTAATATAGGAAACCTGAGTACCCGGTGAAAACCACTGAAACTGTCGAATGGACAAATATGACCATATAAAGATGTCAAAGGTGTATCGAGTAGACTTCGCTATGAGCAAGAATAAAACCACAATTTTAGTGGTGATATGTACTCATAAGATGTGTACATTGTGGAGTGGATTTGGTGGTGATTTATGGCATACATTATGGATTATCGGGTTGTTGGTTGCTTGATATTTTTATGATGATCATGGGCATTAAAAAGTGGGACATCTAATACTGGATGTCACGTGGGGTTGGTGAGGATAGAGCTGTAACTGTTGATGATATCAAAGCGTTCAAATATGAATAGTCACTATGATTTTGTGATAATTTCGGACATCAGAAATGAATTGTCACTTGGATTGGATGATGATTTCCGATGATTATGTCACAATCGAAAGAATCAATACCAGCAATCATTTCGCTGTTATCTTAATTCTTAATGATTTATTGTTTATGTGTGTGCTTTGCTTGTTTTTGTTTTTGGTTTTTGGTTTTATTTTCGTTTTTTTTTTCTTTTCTTTTTTTTTTGGCTTTTGTTTTTTGTTTGTTTTATTTTTTCGTCTTGTTTTTCATTACTTTCTTGTGTTTTGTTTGTTTGTTTGTTTGTTTTGCTTTGGTTTTTTTTTCTATTGATACTCATCCTAATTTTATTCACATTTGTAGTTTTTACACCTTTTAAATTTTTACTTTGCCTTAAGTTTCTCTATTGCATAATATGTAATTTCATCTGACATTACATTTCATACCTGTAGAGTACGTAATTATCATAAAATCACGGTTATCTTATTATATTAAATACCTTTGTTTACATGTTAAATTTATATAGGTATTTTAAAAACATATTTACTTTCAAATGTTTGTCTTATGACTTGTACCTAAAAGCGTTGATTCAACATTTTCACAAAAGAGAATTTAATTTTAAAATAAACTTCATTTATTTGAAAATTTAATAAAGAAATACATACACGTACGTTTCTCAATTTAATTGAAATTTTGAATACAATTTACATATACTACTACCTCTTAAATAAATACTAACTGTATCATTTATATTAAGTTTGTAAAGGTATGTTTACTGTAGTATCCATGGCAACGCTTAATATTTATTTCTCTATCGTCGTAAAGCAAACCGAATTTTCATTTCACGTTCATTTCTTTTTCTCTTAGTAGTTTAATATTTTATGGGATCTTGGTGTGAACAGATATTAGACAGATCTCGTTAAATGTTTAGTTAATAATAGAATATAAATAGGGTTTCATTTGCTGTTCCTAAGCTCAATTCGAACCGCGTTCGTGGCGAGGCGTACTCGATACAACATTATGTGATGAAGTTTGTCAGTAACTTGTGGCAGGTCGGTGGTTTTCTCAAGGGTACTCCGGTTTCCACCACCAATAAAACTGACAGACATGATATAACTGAAATAGTGTTGAAAGTGGTGTTAAACACCATAACCCTAACTCCCTTCCTAAGTTCAGTGCATTGCTGATATTTATCTATTATTAAGCAAGGGAACAGTAATGTTAAGTTATACAACCAATATCATCAAAACTAACCTCACAACTATCTCTCGACTCCACTACATATATCTCTGAGAATCCAGATCATGGATTGTGTCAGGCACAAATAAATATATAATTGGATCTTCAACTGCAACACAGATAGTCGTGATCATGATCGTTTGGTAGTTGGATTTACAGCTACCTATGCAATCAGTGCCTATCACCACTAAAGTTGTGAGTTCGAACCCCGTTCGTGGCGAAGTGTACTCAATACAACAGTATGTGATAAAGTTGGTTAATTTGCAGGTCGTGGTTTTCTCCGGGTACTCCGGTTTCCTCTACCAATCAAACTGACCGACACAATATCACACAAATATGGTTGATAGTCCCGTTAAACACCACAACCCTAACCAATAATCCGTCACATACTACCTACTTGACAATAAACAACACGATTTAATCAATCAATCAAAAAGGTAGATAATCCTCATAGTACTATATTAATCAATCGGCAAGCCCCGGGTGAATCCGCGGCTCTCATTAGATGGGGAAAGGAATTGACGTTGTTGTGACGAGTGGAATAACGTTAGAGAAAACCGAAAGGGCAGTCTAGAATGGACAACCCAGATACACTGGCAACATTGTGTACACAAGACACAGGACGAGGACAAACAAAACAAGAAACATAACACAGAAACTAAAAAGAAGAGCAACAATTAAATGTTGGACATGCGCAATATTAATGTTAATCCTGGTTTCCTACGAAACCAGTTAAAACATTTAAATGTCTGTCATTTGTATCCAGTCCACCGTTCGGATCTACTGGTGATTTTCTTATTTCGTAATCAGTAAAAAGCATTTGGAACATTGAGTAAAATATTATTGAAAATCAATGGCTGTGTCAATAAAAATTTGAATATTACAAGCGTCAATTATACCTATCGTCTCATTGATATTCAAAAAAATCTCTTTGAAACAATGTTCCGTTATTTAAATTATTCATTAAAGTCTAGTTTGTGTTATGTATAGTACGCATGTTAAGCGACTGATTACTTTGTGAGCCATTATGATTGTGAAAACAATTTGCAGTATACGTAGATTAAAGTACCCGGATGTATAATTGATGTAATTTATGCGACACGTGTCAGACACTTGCAAGAAATGTTTGAAGATGTAAAACAACTAATTAATTTCTACCTGGTCATTTTATCTTAAGTTTAACCTTTCCAACACCATATATTTTCTGAAACGTACATGGTTCCTCTACGTTCTGTCAAAATATCAGGGCACGTTTAAAATCTTGCAGTTGGACCTCTCCTACTCTAAAGATATCAACGTAATTACCGAAAATTGAGTATTTATAGGTCATGCAATCAAGATAAAGGATTAATATACAACTAAATGCAACAAAATTTGGACTCAAAATAATCCTTATACATTGTATATTGATTTTCAATTACCAATTTTAATTATGCCATGACATTTAATATTTTTAAAAATACAACAAAGCGAAAAAACAAATTTTCTTTAAAAAGGACCACTTTTATATGTTCTTAGCTCTGATTGGTGAATTAGAGGATTGACACCTGAAGATACTGCACGGGTGATCAGAAACCGTAAACCAAAGAAGGACAGATACAATACAATGGGAAAAAGAAAAGACAAAATGACAAAATGACAAACACTGATGTACACAATACTTTACAGAGAACTAAAGATCTAACAACACGAAGTCACTAAAAACCGGGAGTGAACTCAGGTGTTCCGGAAGGGTAAACAGTTCCTACCCCACACGCGGTACCCGTCATGCAATTTAGGTTTGTCGGTAGAGTTGTACGTGTTGCTGTGGTTTGTGAAATTGGTGAGTTTTAAAGTTTTTCTTCGCATTTTGAAATGTGTATTGATACGATTTCAAATTAAAGTGTATTATCGGCTACTAGTATATTAATAATATCACTGTTATTCTGGAACCCCAATTTCTAGTTTAAACTACATGTACATTTTTGTAGTTGTAAAACTGTTCACTTCCGGGTGACAGAAATCTCAAAAGGGTCAAACCTGATTTTAAGCAGTGTCATAACATAGAAAAAGTATTAGTCTGAAATCTGGGGAAAGACTAGGTAAATCTCGCCTTTGTCCCAATTTCAATAGCACAATACACATAAACTTTAGATTTTAAGACACTGCACGATTATTGTATACATTTAACACTTTTCTGTATTTTCGTTAAAGGTGAAAAACCCAACAATTTTAACGCATTTATAAAATATTTAAGCCCTTAATACTACCGATTTTCTCACAAAATTTCAAAAAAGAAGATTATGTCTTAAAACCACTTGGAATAAATTATAAGAGTAATGTGTCACTTCACATTGATACTGTTTAAGAGTTAAATGGTCCACGTCTGAATACATACAACATATGATTAGATATGCCGTGTTTCTGAATACCATCAACTTTATTTAAAAAGAACGAAAAACAACGAAATCAGAAATATACCCACCTCGCAATTGTTCCGTTGAACAAAAATGTAAATAAAGTATTTTACATTTTAAAAGGTTTTTAAGAATAATCTTCATATGACAGCTCCTTGGATAATTATTTTAGAAAGATTATTTACGAAAGGGCAATTTTCCTATGCAGAAGAATTGCGTTTCATGAAAACTGACAAATTGAAGAAAAAGGGGAGGGGTGTAAGTTAGATATTTCACCAAGATAATGCAAATCCAGGATATGCGTCTTAGTGGAAAATGGTTTTCACTGGATCTGATTCAACATCTTTATACTCAAAATATGCGAATCAAAATCTTTGCTTACAAAATGAGGCTGACATTTTCTATCCCGTCGATGTAAATTTCATCATTTAATAAGAATCTCCTTTTCATGGTAAAAATGTTATTTATTAAAAAAAATAATAATAAAAATAAAAGATAATTCGGATTTTAAAACATAAAGTGTATTCATTTCAAAATCTTTATATTTCAACATTCAATGAAAAATAACATATTCTACAACAGTTAACTAATCGGTGGTGTAATGGTTAGCGTGCTCGCCTCGAGTACGTTAGATCGTGGGTTCAAGCCGCGATCGGGTCAAACCAAAGACTGTTAAATTGGCAATGTTTGCTTTTCCGGTAAGCACGCAGCATTAAGGAGAAATTGCAAAAACTGCTTTGCTCGTACGAGTGGGGCGACATGTCTATCCGCGGACTGTTGTTTCAGTGAGTCAGCACTATAAAAATCCAACTAAGTGTGTTGGTTTAGTGCAAAGCGGACCTCATCATCCTCTCATTGAAAATTAACTTGGTCTCGCCCTGATATGACTAAAAATTTATTGAGTTGGCATTAAACAACAATCACTCACTCAATGAAAAATAACATATCCTGCAACAGTTGAAGCTATAGTATTTTTTTATTATGCTTGTATGTTATTAGTATTAAAACTATTTATCGTCACTTTCAATAATTTATCAGCTATATCCAGAATTGAAGGGGGACATCCATGACAGTTATTACGGTAAAATATACGGCCATGGGTATATAGGTGTCTGGAACCTTTAACACTTGGGATGAGTATAGTGGGAGAGAACCCATGCCAGTGGTGTTAGACTTGTGGTCAGAGGTCAACGACCTTTAACCTCTTGGCCACCCATGACCTGTACATTATGTTATATTGTTTACTGGGTTGAGCCCCCCCCCCCCCTTATTAACCAGTTCAAATATTTATTTTTGAAAAACATCCAGTTAATAAATAATGATTTTATTTTACTTTTTTTGTAATTTCTAGAGAATTGTATTGTCAATATTTATTAACATATATTAATCGTACTATTAAATATTTTCTTTTGTACGTTAAAGTTGAAGTAGATACTTGACGTAGACATTACAGCTCCCGGAGATACGACGGAGCGTTTGATAAACATTTAATAACCCGGTGTATCAAGTTCAATGAAAAATCACAATAAACGTTGACACCATATGTATCTCACAAAATTATAATAATTCTTTTTTTTTATTCAAAGGACAATTGAAATATACAAGTAAACATACGATAAGTTTGTAAGCAAATAGCTACACAGAGTGCTAAAATACATAAGAGAACTACAACTTGGGGTTGAAGGTCAGAGGGTGCTTTATTTTTAAAATGTCCTCGTGATAGAAAAGGAAGCCCTGGAATGAACCCGTAACAATGCCGTGTACTGACTACCAAAGAAGTGGTGAACTGTTCATGTGTATTAACACAACTACGTTTATTTATATGAATATAAACAGAGTGTATAATGAAATAAAGAAAAAGTGTGAGAAATAAATGCCAAGAAGAAACATTAAGAAAATATAGATAATGAGAATTTAAAATTTTAGTGAAAATTCCTTGAAGGTATTCCAAAATGTTACCGGAAAGGTCTCGGGGAAATATTGCACTTAATGTGGGTATCGAGGAGTATGGTCAGAAGTCAACGGTCTTGACAATTTGTCAGTCACGTTCCTTGATAGGGGGTGGGACAGGGTATACAATATTAAATACATTACTGATTCAGGCGTACCAACTATCTAAGCTAAAGTTATCTGCGAAAAGATTTTATGGTCACTTTCATGAATTAGTGGACCATTGCAATATTGCCATGCCTCGTATTTCACCGGGATTGCTATGCATGGAGAATGCATGATGTACAGTTTCAACGCGCGTGGTCTCTCACCGACACAAACCGTTGACTTTGAGACCACGACGTTTGCAGTATGCTTTGTTTGTTTCTCATGAATAACGCATCGGCAAAATTGACCAATCATTACACGTCCGAGTGAAAAGTACTCGGAGATTTGAATACGCATGTTATATTTCTCAATGTAAAAGATAATAAATTATGAAATCGATATTTTCATTAGTAAAAGCAAGGTCAATGAAAGTGACCACCACGATATAATTGAAATATAATTTAAAGTGGCGTTAAGCACCATCAACCAACAAGCAAGCAATAAGTTCTCGCATACTGAATGTAAGACGTTGGAAATCCACTGCACTAACCCACGGATGATTTAAGGGTGCTCAGATGCTGATTACGCTCCTAGTTTATTTTTATATGGACTACGTGTTTGTTCATATGTTTTTGTTTTTTGTTGTTTTATTTTTTATTTTCCCGGATTTTGACACTGTGTGTCCGTCCTGGTCCTCCTAATTGGTATTTAATGTTTCACGGATGCTGTTACGGATTACTAATTGCGTGAGGGAGCTTCATTTTAATTAGTATTTTACGTGGAAAAGGATAATATTCAGGCTATACAGGAGTATTGTAAGAACACGTACACACACCCGGTACAAACAATTACTATTACGAGCCAAGTAAAGCATAACCATAAATATGTTTAACGAGACATAATGAGGTGAAAAAGACGATGTTCTCTAAAAATATATAGTGCCATTAATATTTGATGGAAAAAATCTCAAATTAAAAAAAAAAAAAGGATATATGTAGTTGACAAATGAGAATATGTCATGTAAAATTCTTGTACGAATCGATTATAAACCTTTGTTGTAAGTCTTAAAGCACCAATATAGTACCGAGTGTCGTGTTGTTATTGCCGTTAATATGAGTCAGATGTAGGAAGGAAATTATTTGATTTCGTCACAATACATGTAAAGTTCCAATATTAGACGATATTTCTGAAAATCTTTCAAATGATGCGACATAATAATTGTTTCCTTACGCATTTTATTTCCATTTACAAGTACATTACTTGAACATGAACTGGTTTAACTCCTCCCCATTTTTGTGTCCGTCTCAAGCCAATATCTCTATTTCCAACGCCATATGTAGTTGTCTTTTCTATGATCAATGATTTGGGGTCAGAGGTTAAACCTTCTTTTGATATCGGTGATATTTGCAATTGTTATAGCGTCATCGCATCGGTTGTGGTACGATGTGGGTTCGAGATCTCGTCTGGCTTTGAATCAGAGATGCAACTTGTTCTCGTCCTGATATAGTTGAACATTTTGCTCACTTGGACGTCCAACAACAAGAACTCACTGGCTTCACTCAAATGGGTTAGGGGTTATGGTGTTTAACGACATATGCAACAATATTTCAGTTATATCGTGGCGGTCAATTTTACTGGTGGAGGAAACTGGAGTACCCGGTTCACTCAAGTGAATATGTCGATGACACTCCAGTGCTTCCATATTAACTGACCAATCCCTTATTGTCTACACTTTCTATGTTCTGTACGCTTGCTTTGTCAAAGATTACAAATGAAATACGTGATATTAAACAGTAATCAATCAACCAATCAATAAATCATCCATACAATAGAAGAAAAAAATCATAATATCAAATTTTATTTGAGTTTTATCCTTCAATCAATAGAACTGCATTCATCTTTGTATATCAATAACAACACCATTATATTAATATCTTTTTAATCCCACGATCAATTTTACTTTTTGACATCTCTGATCTGACATCACGTGATGTTTCTTATTAACGTTGACAACCGACCGACATTCTTTTTATAATATTGCGGAATAAATTGATGAAACGAAAAGGTAAACAGATTAGTGTTTGGAGAAGTTACATACATATTGATGCATGTGACAACCAACCGCATGGACCGACATACTTTTAAAATATAGAGGAATAAATTGATGAAACGAAAAGATAAACAGATTAATTGTTGGAGAAGTTACAAAAATGTACATGTATATTGATACATGTATCGTGACAACCAACCATACTTTTAAAATATGGCGGAAAAATGTGATGAAATCAAAAGGTAAACAGATTAATGTTTGGAGAAGTTACATGTATGTATGTTGTCCTCTTATTTGGATAACATTAAACAGAAACTAAAACATTGAAATTACTCCCTTATTATGATAATGACCATGGTGTAACATATTCATACTGAGGCCTATATTAAATGATTGTTTGTTGATTTAGCATCAATATACAAATTGTTGTTGAATTTTCTTTGATTATTTATATAATTACATATCCAAAGTTACTCGGTCATAAGCTCATAAGAGCTTGTGTTGTATTTGTTGTTTTGACATGCCGACTTTAAATACATTTTCTTTTATCTGAACCCAAATGATAAGTGCGCCGTCTATCGACAATCGACCTACCGTCGTAGCGATCGCAAAGAGTCGGAATATAACGACTGGAGTATTCGGGTTTTCATCCAAAGTAGATCTATAGTAGAATTGTATTGTTCGGCTAGTTTTTGGTTTCACATTTACAAACACTGCAACAATATACAACATAAAATGTTTGGTTTTGTACAATGCAGCATACCGGTATATAATGCATAGCTTTATAAATTCGAAAAAGACAATTGGCAAACCTCGGGTAAATCATCTCTACTCCTGTGGACAAATTAAAAAGGCCGAATTGTGACAAGTGTTTTCGTAAAGCTCCCAGTATTTTAAAACCAAAATTTATAATATGAAAGAGGAAAGTCCAACTTACGTTTTTATAGGATTTATCGTGTTTCCTACATAAACGTTAGAGGATACCGAAGGTGCGGACAATCCAGAAACACCGTCAACAATGGCCACACAAACACAGGACGAAGGCAAAACACACAACACAACAATGGCCACACAAGACACAGGACGAAGGCAAAACACACAACACAACCATGGCCACACAAGACACAGGACGAAGGCAAAACACACAACACAACAATGGCCACACGAGACATGGGAAGAAGACAAAATAACACACACATACAACCAAGAAAACTAAGACGACGAGCAAAACGGACACCATAAACCGTGCTTAAACCAGGTGCTCGCGAAGGGTATGCAACTCCTGCATTTCATAAGAAACCCGCTATGTTACTAAGTTTTTTTAATTTTTAGACTCAAATAATTGTTGTTTCGTTCCATCTTAAGTATTTGTTTACCTTCGTTTATTGTCATTTTAATAAAATATTATTAAATGATTTATTCTTATCATTATCAATCGTATGAATTCGGACGTGAAATGTATTTATAAATTGTTTCTACTAAGAAATATAAACGTTAGAGAATATCGAAGGTGCAATCTAAAATGGACTATCCAGAGAAAATGGCAACATAGGGTACACAAGACGAAGACAAACAAAAACAAAGCTACGATCAAATGGTTGTTCGATATAAAGGACACTGGTCAAGTACTTTTAATTACAAGCTCCTGTCAATTTGTCAAGATCGAGACCTGGTCTAATTAAGAAATAAATCATGGAAGCCAGAATGTGAATTGAGTTTTAACCTGGATTGGCGGATATTAGTATTTTATCCTGAGCCAGAGGCCAGGGATAAAATTTACTAATATCCGCCAACTCATGTTAAAACTCAAAACACATTCTGGCTTCCATGATTTATTTCGATTCTAATATGTCTAAGAGTACAAATGCGGTAGTATACTTTGATTGGAAGACGGTAATTTATATTTACGTTTGCGGAATATGTCGCACACAATTTATGCTGCTAAATTCGAGCAGACGATAATTCATCAACATGTACATTTACGACGGAAAAGTCAGTCACATTCACCGGCGCATGTGCGAATGAGATTATACTATCGATAAATCGCTCGTTTGTCTATAAAGAGAAAGAAGGACGACATGTTAGAATTGGTATTCAATTGACATATAAAATGATGGTCAACAATCTGACTAACAACCGACTTAGATATTTTAAGAACAATATTTGTTTTAAAACAACGTACTCTGCTAGTATTTGAAATCATTAATCTAGGTCCAGATATATTGACATCCTTTTCTTGAAAGCTCGGAATTATTTTTTCTGTTTCCACATATAGAATATCAAACAGTGATTCCTAAAATCAACGGAGTTCTCAGTTTTCATTTGTAAAAGGTAAATCAATTGTGTTATTTCCAAAGATATAGATTTTAAAAGGGTTGACACTATATTGAATGTGCTTTGAGAAAATTAACAACCGCAAAAATAAACTTTTAATGGTTTTTTGTAGACACTATTAATGAGAGTGTCAGATTTATATTTATATTTGTTTGCTGTCAATTGACAAGACACTTACACGAAGCAAAATTACAATTATTCTAAACATTATGTCTATCCTAGATTTAACAAACGGTGGACATGGGTGAACGAGTGGTTAAGTCATCTAACTCGGACCACAAGCCTAGCCCCCACCCGATACCCGTCTCAAGTATTAAGTTTCCCACACATATACACACGACTAAAGTTCTTAATGAACAGTTCGTTATAAAATAGTTCCGATCATTCCTCTCGTAACATGTCCAGTAATCACGAAATAACTGAACAATAGCTGAAAGTGAAGATAAACTCTCCTAAAAAATCAAAAACAACGGGAGTTATCAGCATTACTATTCTCGGGGCTATTTCTATAACAGTTTACGCTAATGCGATACGATGGTTTATATATAAACCGAATGAAATGTGTACATGTTCGCTGAGCATTTGTGTTTGTTTGTTTGTTTGTTTGTTTGTTTGTTTTTGTTTTGCTTTGTTTGATTTATTTGTTTGACATATGGATGATAATGTCTTCTTTTTACTAGACAGACACCATTAGTTGAATTTTCACTGAACTAATAGTCCACGAACAGGACTATGACGCATTATCTTAATTCCGACAAGAAAAGTCTTTGATCTTACTTCTGAATGCTTGCCAGACAAGCAATAATACAACCGTTACCAATTTTATTATATAAGGACATTTTTCCACGATCTACAGCACTTGAGACGAGCAAACACTCCAAACATTACACCTCCGTGGCGGACTTTTTGCCATGATCACTATTTTCTATTATAGAATCATGAATGCATTCTTTCCTTTGATCTTTTTATGGTTTATATACCAGAATGTAGTTATTGCACATTTTCAATATGGTTTGTAATTTGTTTTACTCTCAGAGAGTCGGGCAATAATCAACGACCTAGATGTGATATTGTGTTGGCTTCATGTTAAAAATCATTTATACCATGGTTTTCCGAGTTAAACGGTTAAACAATAGCACGCTTCATGTTCGATTCTTTTCCCGTTTAACAAGGAAAACCGTGATATAATATTACATATAAGTACATTATTTCTGTGTATGTTACAATCTACTTTTATGACCTGTGTCATATGTGGAATGCGTGAGATAAAAGTTCAATTATCACCCTCTTATTGCTCTAATAAATATCTAAGCAAATCTCTTTATAACCCTGTTAATGATAGTCATTTATTTCTATAAGTACAATTAATTTCTTCAAATTATTTTATTATTTGCCCCAAATGGTTTTATTGACAATATTTAAAGATTGTGTTCGGTAAACCTGACATAAAATATGTCTCGTATCCAAGTACATCCTTTTGAGAAAGTAGGGTCATTTTCCTCTTGAAGTTCGAAATTTCAAAATAAATATTTGATTAGAACTTTGTGAATTTAAAAACGAAAATGAAGTGTTTTCCTTTCAATCATAGTAAATAAGTGTCATATACACAACAATATGTATGTTTTCATGTTTCTATGCCAAACAATAGCCTGTTTTGTTCAGATTCTTGACTCCTGACCATAAGCCCTACCTCTCTGAAGAGAGTTCAAGCACCGATGTTCGCCTCGAGTGTAAAAGTTATCAGACAGCCATTTAAAAGCCGGTTGTTTCATAGTAAATAAGTGTTATATACACATCAATATGTATGTTTTCATGTAAAAAATAGCCTGTTTGGTTCTGATTGTTGACTTCTCACCACAAGCCTTCCCTTTCTGACGTGAGGTCAAGCTCCGATGCTCCTCTCGAGTGGAAAGGTTTCCAGACAGCCACTGAAAGCCGATGGTTCCAGTGGTCGTTTATTTATTACTCTTGTGATAATCTTAGGGCCTTTCTTGTTAAACTGTTTATTTGTTTTGAAACGATCGTTTAAACAATGATGGTCAACTATTCAACCAATATCAATATTGTGTTATTTTGTTTTGTTTATCGGAATTCTATTTTTACGTCTATTTATTTTGTAATTGTGACTTCCAGAAACATGTTTTGAATAATATTAATATTTTTAACACGAAACACTCCACCTACCCCCACCAGATATTTAGTGTGATTCATGTTGCTCGATCTTTATTTTTGTGTATTGCTTTGTAGATCATTTTTTGTCTTTTTATCCTTATTTCACGTGGTCATTGTGTCGTCTGTCTATGCTTGATTTACTGCTTCTGTTCACTCTAACGTTTATTTATTTTGAGTTCTGCAATGAAGCAACTTATCCCGAGGTTGAGATAATGAGGTCGACTGCACATATATATTTCAGATGTCAATGGCTACAAGACAGAGTACCAATATCTGAAGAGATATTTAAAAAATGCAAATTGTTATATTCCCTTTCCTGAAATCTAATAAACACTACATTATTAATTTTCAAAAATTGCCAATGATCGTTTTGATTTCGATACAACTAGTCTTGGCTGTTTTTCCTTAATGCTGCGTGCTTAGCGGAGAAGCAACAAGTACCAATTTTGTTTGACCCGAACCCACGATCTACTACATTCGAGGAGAGCACACTAACCAACCTAACCATTAACATCACCGATGCAGTTTGCCTGATCCATGCATATTGGTGTAATATGCAATAAATTTATGGGTAACCTCCAACAAAATAGTTCTTCAATGTACTTCTGCTATCGACGTGTGCCTAAGAGAACAATATTTTCCAGCTTCTACCGTATCGTTTACCGGCTTTACAAACAGTGACACAGATCTCATCAGTCTCTATCAGAGTTAGTGTTCCTTACTCTTGACGTTGGTGTGAGATGAAGGAACGATAACTCTGACAGAGAGATACAACATTATGTGATAAAGTTTGTCAGTGACATTCGGTTGTTTCCTGTGTCTCGTCATCCAATAAAACAAATAAAATAATAAATATAATGTAGTATCATGTAACTGGTTTGATAGAATTACATACTGATGGAAATCTTGCGGTCGAAACGTTAGAATGAAGACGCGGATGTTTTAAAAATGAATTTTATTCAGCAATACTCCTCCTAAGGAGAAAACAATTTAATAATTTAATAATTTAGAAACATTATTGAAAATGATATGTTATTTTAATATTGTTTGTGCTTTAAACAAGTTTGAATTGATACTTTATTGCTAAAGGGATTGGTTGTCATGGAAACAGTAAGCTATGATTAATGGAATTTAAAGAACAGGGAAAACCTTCATGATTAATTCATTTGAAATATTTTTCAGGGGCGGTTAGAAATATTTTCAGGGGCGTTATGATAAGTTGAAAACGATCAAATAATTGTGTTGTGCTTTTATGTATTAATATATAAACTTGTGATTGAAAGTGTAGAGTGCAAAAGTACATAGATGGCTTTATAACTGGACGAGACGAGTTCCCCCAGTTAGGAGCAGAACGTAATGATTTTATCAACAAAATAAGGGTAATAACAAAATTACCGAACTCCGAACAATCTTCCAAAGGGAAAGTCAAAACTCATAAGTATATAAACAGACAAAATCAGTCAACAACCGGAAAACTGATAAAACCGTATTGACCCTGACTTGGTACAGGCATGTCCAAAGAAATGGTGGGTTGAATAAGATTTTAAGGCGCCAAACCTCCGGCTTTCATTATGGTTCAAAGGTTCCGACTGTCAAGAAAACGAGTGATGTATGAGGAGATGGCTTAACATACAAATTATTTGATACGGAAATGCTATAATTATTTGTAGCAAAGTTACACTGGCGGAGTAGGAATTGTTAACCTCTGGAGTCCCTGTGTTCACTCCCGTTTGTTTAGTGGGGTTCGTGTTATTCACTGTTTCGTTTTTTGTGTGGTATTTTGTGGATCATTCTTGTACAATTGTCATTTTGACCGTCGTGTTTTCCGAAATCTTTCTTATTGTAGGTTTATTCCGAAATCATAAAACTGACTGATTTAACGCCATTTTCAGCAATACTTCTGCTATATCATGGCGACCAGTTTTAGTAGTGGACGCAGCCGGAGTACCCGGAGAGAACCACCGACCATGGGCAAGCAACCGATAAACTTTATCACTTGCGGCTGTCGAGTCGAGTCGAGTGCACTCTTTTTTGTAATTTACAAAGCCGGGCGCGAACCCACACCATATTGGTGATAGGCTTGTATGAATTGTTAGGTAATCCAACTACATAACTCATTGAGCCACCCGGGCCCTATAACTACCTAACTCATTGAGCCACCCGGGCCCTACAACTACCTAACTCATTGAGCCACCCGGACCCTACAACTACCTAACTCATTGAGCCACCCGGGTGCTACAACTACCTAACTCATTGAGCCACCCGGGCCCTCTAATATTCGTGTAATTACTCCTATGTTATTTATATTTGCATTCTGGAACTATTTTGTTATATTTACTATACTTTTAAAAGTGGAATATTTGTCATAGAGTATTGATGTTCCCCATTTAAATTTTGTAATATGCTGATATTTACCATTTAAATAAAATCTCAATGTATTGGATGTTTCGTAAATATATAACAAAACAGACGATATATTAAAGATGTTTACCTTCAAGTATGAATTACATTTGATAACAAATTAATTCAACACATTTTAGTTCTTAACATAAATGGGAATATAGGAGCTGTCGTGACACCAGGATCAAGCTAGTACAAAAGTACATTCTAACCTATTTTAAATTGTTGGTCTTTAGATATATCCCCTTTTTGGTCGCTTGTCGTGACCGAGATCGTATACATGCAAGCTGAATATATTTCAAATAAGATGTACTCTTATTTATTGAATATAATGCATAGGAGAATTTAATCTATTTATAGCGTTTCATTAAATGTCTTTGTTCAATGATACTCTTGGCGATCCTTGTCATTAAATGTATTTCTCAACATGAACCCTACCAAAACCTTGGGGATAAGCTCAAGTGCACCGCAAGTGTAAGTCATTACAGCTCCATAAGCTCAAGTGCACCGCAAGTGTAAGTCATTAC
>MJUT01048325.1:190333-209594 GCA_002080005.1 Gigantidas platifrons
CTCAATGTATTGGATGTTTCGTAAATATATAACAAAACAGACGATATATTAAAGATGTTTACCTTCAAGTATGAATTACATTTGATAACAAATTAATTCAACACATTTTAGTTCTTAACATAAATGGGAATATAGGAGCTGTCGTGACACCAGGATCAAGCTAGTACAAAAGTACATTCTAACCTATTTTAAATTGTTGGTCTTTAGATATATCCCCTTTTTGGTCGCTTGTCGTGACCGAGATCGTATACATGCAAGCTGAATATATTTCAAATAAGATGTACTCTTATTTATTGAATATAATGCATAGGAGAATTTAATCTATTTATAGCGTTTCATTAAATGTCTTTGTTCAATGATACTCTTGGCGATCCTTGTCATTAAATGTATTTCTCAACATGAACCCTACCAAAACCTTGGGGATAAGCTCAAGTGCACCGCAAGTGTAAGTCATTACAGCTCCATAAGCTCAAGTGCACCGCAAGTGTAAGTCATTACTGCTCCATAAGCTCAAGTGCACCGCAAGTGTAAGTCATTACAGCTCCATAAGCTCAAGTGCACCGCAAGTGTAAGTCATTACTGCTGCATAAGCTCAAGTGCACCGCAAGTGTAAGTCATTACTGCTCCATAAGCTCAAGTGCACCGCAAGTGTAAGTCATTACAGCTCAATTAAAGGCACCCAACAAATTGTACTCTTAGTAAAAATCCTGTAATAAGTCGTAAAAGATGAAAAAGGACTGGATTGTGACTATGATAAAAGGAATATATCCATGGTCATTTGTGACTCGGATATAACGATTTACCAAGTTAATATTGCGACCGTAAAAATTTGGAAGTGATAGCTTCAAATTAACCAATAGGAACCCTTGGTTCAGTATCTTCCTTGTTAGCAAGAACCCTTTATTAATAAAATCTTGATAGAAATCTTGATTTCTGGAATATCGTATCAACTGAGAAATATATAATCCATATGCAGGTGCTGCTGGAATGTTGTTACACATAGATGGAAAGTTAACAATGGGAAAATTGATATAATCTCTTTTGTCGTAAAGTTAACTGACCCTCATTGTCAATTCGAGTTGTAGGTCAAGATATGAGGCAGACCCAGTGGCATCTCAGGTATCATTTACCTGAATGGGATAGATGCTATCAACATAATAGTCACCAAACTCGATCTTTAGTTTTCTGTGTAGTGAGTGATTTGTAGATACTAGTAGCTGTTTGCCCTTTTTTCGTTTCCTTTTGGCAAATGTGTTGTCTGTCCTTCTTTGATTATGTATTCTGATTACCTCTTATGGTATCTTCAAACTCTACGTTGAATTATTGAGTGAAAGGACATCAAAGATATTGCGCTGAAATGGCTGTGTAATTGACAGATTAGGCCAGACAATTACAAACAAATATAAAATCCATTAGGATTGATTAAATTATGTTTTTATTTGAAAAGCAGTAATTTATGACGTGGCTAGCAAGACACATGTGTAAAACTGTTTGAATTTAATATAATTTTCAATACTTAAATATTTGGACTCTGAATAACAGACAATACCATCTGTTAAATTGTTCTATATTTAATGTTTTCAATGGTGTTTATGGAAATCCGATAATGAAAGGCAATGTAACAGGGGAAAACAATCTCAATTTCCAGTCAATGGGATAATTACATTTTGTACTTCATTCAGAAGATGCAAAACCAACGTGGAAAGTAATTAATGTAAATTACAGTGCCAACGAATAGTTTAATATTTCTGATATTAATAAACACATATAAAACTGTAACTACTAGTACTGATATTAATAAACACATATAAAACTGTAAAACTGTAACTACTAGCACTGATATTAATAAACACATATAAAACTGTAAAACTATAACTACTAGCACTTATTGTAGATCGCTCTGTTGATCATTGCGTGTCCTTTAAATTTCTTTCGGCCATTGTTTTGTCTGTCCTTTTGTCGTTTATCTTTAGGTCATTGCAATGTCTATCCGTTTGTGTCCTTTTTCTTTTGGCCATTGTATTTTTTGTAATTTGTCTTTTGGCCATTGTATTTTTTGTCCTTTATCTTTTGGCCATTGTAATGTCTGTCCCTTTGTAATTTGTCTTTTGGCCATTGTGTTGTCTGTCCCTTTGTAATTTGTCTTTTGGTCATTGTGTTGTCTGTCCCTTTGTAATTTGTCTTTTGGTCATTGTGTTGTCAGTCCTTTTTCGATTGACGGTTTCTGATTACCCCTTTGGTATCTTCAGACTTTTCTTAGACCTGTTGTTGTACTGTTCATGTTGATGTTATAGTTCACGTTTGGTATTGTATGTGGTCTTTTTGAGTGGAAGCGACTTCATGAAAGTACTTTTATTTGTTTGTCTAAGAAAAGTGTATTAGCATTGCCGTTAGTTATTCAATTTGTTATTAAGGAGAATTGGGGACGCCAGGGATCCCAATTACCAAATTTGTGAGACTGTCCCAAGACCATGTCTCAGATTTACATCGGCAGATGTAATGGTCTCTTTGTGTTTAATAATTTGAGGTGGGAGGTAAATGTTCATTTTGTTGATATTAGTTGAATTGTTGACCATCGCTGTTTAAACTTTCATTTCTATAATTAGACCCATCAAAATAACCCTAAATAAACTAAACTATATGTACCAAACAAAAAAATCCTGAAAGGGTGAAAATAAAGCAAACACTAGCTTGACCCAAACATATTTTGATAGGTATGAAATTTCTCTCCAACCATTTACAAAATCTATTTAGTTATTTTATTTTGTTAAATAACCTAGTAAGCTATTTAATTAATTCAGAGGCATGTTAAATATACATTATAATTTGTTAGATATAAGTATTTAAATTTTATATCAAACATATAATATGAATGGACTGAAGGGAAAAAATGTGATTTAAATTTCTCACACATTTATTAATTCCATGCTAACACCTAGATCACAGGATTTGAAGGACCAGTAAAAAAATCAAGTCTATTGACAAAGGCACAATATTTGTGACTGTATTTGTAATATTACATGTAGACAGACATTGTAGTCGACATTGTTTAGTATGGCTGCTTGGTTTATGGTGTTTAACGCCACTTCGTGTAGACGTTTTTGACTGGAGTGTCGGCTAGGGGTCTTGTATTCAATTAAGGGGGGAGTATAATGTTTAACGCCAATTTCAGTTATGTCGTGGCGGTCAATTTTATTGGTGGAGGATACCGGAGTACCTGGAGAAAATCACCGACCTGCCGCATGTCACTGACAAACTGTATCACATAATGTTTTATCGAGTACACTTTGCCATGAACGGGGCTCGAACTCCCAACTTTAGTGATTGCACATGTACTTGTAAATCCAACCCCAATATCATCATTACCACGACGGCCCCTATGTCTAATGGGGATATGAGATTTAATCCAATGAAATTACAGTTCTCCTGCATGTGACACGGCTGACAATAACTCATATCCAGATTTTATTACCTTTGATCTTCTTGCTCATAGCAACTTTTAAATTATTCACATTCTTAACTTTTGAAATTTATATTTCCTAAATAATGTAATTATTATTAAAACTAAGACGAAAGCACCCAATATAGATTTCTGTTACAAATCCTTCGGATTCGTTGGTTTAAACAAGTTAATTCGTAAGATCCATGGTATATATAATACTTAAACCAAGGTTCTCCTCCCTCAGGCACATGCTACCTTTGCCGATTTTGGCTATCCTGTTTAGACCCTGTAGTCTCCCAAATACTTTTAAATTATTTTTGCTTCGAGTGTACCCGATGAAGGTTATTCCAGGTTGTGTTTTCACTAAATATGCAATGCCAAAAATAATAATCGTCTATTGTGTGTTTTCAGTTCCTAACTGTTGTTATTAAGTCAGATATAAAATAACTTTTTAATTGTAGTTGAGGGGTGATAATTATCTTACAAATAGAATATTAACATCGACAACATTATTAAAGTCAGTGACAATTTAGTCTATAAATGCATCCTCTCTTTTAGATTACCTCAAAGATATAGTCAGGAATTGTGGTCACGTAACATATGAGAAAGATGAAATTATTATAAAGCAAGGCGACTTTGGAGAATGGTAAGTAGTGCATTGCATTTATATACACGTGCGAAAATCAAGTTCAAAGAAAAGTCTAAAATCCATGATCTGCCGTTCATAATACATACGAAATATATTAATACAAGTACCTAAGTGTTAAATAGAAGCCGTAAATCGAAGAAATACAGACAATACAATGGCAAAAAAAAAAAAAAAGAATTTGAATTGATTGATTTGATTTTTGATTTTTTAATGCCACTTTCAACAATATTTCACCTATATCATGGCGACCAGTTTTAGTGGTGGAGGAAGCCGGAGTACCCGGAGAGAACCACCGACCATGGGCAATCAACTGGTAAACTTTATCACATGCGGCTACGAGTCGATTGCACCTTTTTTGTAATTTACATAGCCGGGCGCGAACCCACGCCGTATTGGTGATAGGCTTGTAGGAGTTGTTAGATCCAACGACCTAACTCATTGAGCCACCCGGGCCTCACAAAAAAGGACAAAAGAACGAAAATCTATGGTATATATTACACAGAAATTAGTGGATACCATAGGGATAATCAAAAACCATAAATCGAAGAGGAACAGACAATACAATGGCCAAAAGAAAAACTACAGAATGACAAACGATGATGGTACAAAATACTACACAGAAAACAAAAGATCAAGCAACCAGGAGCCCACAAAATATATGGTCAATGAAGAGTATGAAAACCATCATTTACTGACAAAACAAAACCGTTTATAATACAAAACGAAATATATTAAAATATCCCCAAATACAGAATAAAACAGAGGCCGTCGTGGTCGTTATTGTAAGGTGTTTGAATTTTAACTACAAATGTAATCAGGACCTATCCCGCGCAGGCGATGTGTACTCAGTACAACATTATGTGATAAAGTTTGTCAGTGACTTGCGGCATGTCGGTGACTTTCTCTGGTACTCCGGTTTCTTCCATCAATAAATTAACCGCCACGATATAAAGTGGCGTTAAACACCATATCCCAATCCCCAAAATAAAACAAATAACAAAAAAAAAACAATGTTGAGACGTATCACACAAAAAATAACAGATATAAACATAGGAAAATGCTTATCATACAAAATATAATTATACAATTTTCACTTTTAGCAAAGACGTATTAGGTATTAATTGGAAGTAAAAAGTATCGTATTGGTTAATTGATTGGTGTTTAACGCCAACTTGTGCAGCTTTCCAGCCATATCGTGGCGTTTGTTGTTTTGGACGAAAGCTTTGTAAAGGCACAGGCTTCATGATATCAACACAGAGGGGAGAAAGAAGACATTAACAAATAACAAAATAAAAATGAATACATAAAATAAGTGTTAGGATTATGGTGTTTAACGCCACTTTCAGCAATATTTCAGTTATATCGTGGCATTCAGTTTTATTGGCGGAGGGAACCGGAGTGCCCGGAGAAAACCACCGACATGTCGCAAGTCACTGACAAATTGTTTCACATAATATTGTATCGAATACATCTCGCCAAGTACGGGATTCGAACACACAACTTTAGTTGTGATCGTCACATAAAATAAGAAACGTACTAAAACGTAATAAGACAATATGAAATTAAAATTTAACCGGAAGTGACATTCCATGTACACCGGTAGAATGGCATCCATAGATTGTAAAGAAACGAATGGAAATATTTACAATATGCGTTCTATACTTATTTTAGTTTTTACATAATACTTTGTGGAAAGATTGGCATTTACATCATCAACAAAGATAAAATAGATGATGATAGCGATGACCTGAACGCACTTGACCTCATAGGAACTAGAACTCCAGAGGGCGCTTTGGACAGGTCAAAACTTGGAAATTATGTTTGTCCACTTGGTAAGTCACGTGTCATTTTTAAACTTGATATGAAATTTTATACTTCATTTTGGAGTATTTGATGTAGTTGATGTTGCGTGGCTTTAGATATGTTAAAGCATCTCTCTATTTGTGTACATCTATAAAGACTTCGTATCATAAGCACACGAAAAAAAGTATCTGACAGCACAGTGCCCTAAACAAGAATTGCGATTTTGTTTGAAACTATTCAATAGTTCATTTAAACGTGTTTTGTGAGTACTGTCTATTCCGTCAAGATGATGGAAATTTTCTGAGCACAACGTATTTTTCATCGCAACATTTCATTTTGTTAATGCGAAATTTCATAATTGAAATATCGCCACGATATAACTGAAATTTTGTTGAAAGTGTCTTTAGACATCATAAACCAAACAAAACCAAGCCACTCTGTTTCTAACAAAACGTTTTCTAAAATGGACATCACTAAAATCCTTGCAGTTTTTCTTTCTTTCTTATTAACGACATATATTGGTTGTATTTGGTTAGCAATAATTTTCAACAGACAGTGGCATTCATATATGTACCAACTGCGCTCCGTTTCTCGCCGACCCGTTCCTTTATTAATATGTAGCAGAAAAGTGAAAAAAAAATTAATCTGGTCGTTTAATTTCATAATCCGCTATATGTAAATGAATTCCTTTCACTGAATAATTCAAATATACCCCCATTAAATTTGAAGGGGATAGGGTTATAGTGTTTAACGCCACTTTCAACAAGGGTGTCATCAATTTTAATAGATCTGCTTTAAACCTTGATCTACAGATATGAATTGACAGCAAATTTCAGTTGAGAACAAAACTTTTCTGACAAATTAAAGTATTTCAATTTTTCAATTGAAAACGTTCCATTTTTATGTAGAAATATTCCAGCAGCGCCAGCATATATCTAATTTGATAGGGTATTTCAAAACTTCTGTTTACTATCACGATTTCGTTGACAGTGTATTTATATATTACTATCAAGGTGTGGAAAATTGATCATATCAAATTTGAAGTCGTCTATTTGTTCATGAAATCTGGTAGAACATTTGTCATTGGTGTCAAATGTTGAAGTAGGGGCAGTTTTGTGGGCTATATCAATGGAATTCAGTTGACAAAATTTGGATTATAAATTGACAGATTAAAAACAGTATACCTCAAAGTGAGATTAAATGCTTTATCTTCTGTAGCTTTTCTTTGTCGTTGATAAGTTTGTGTATAAACTAAGGAATATAAGAAAAGATCGACAAGAGGAGGGGGTAGTTTGTTCCCATAAGGATGCCGATGATTGGTTGAAAAATGTGCCCTCCGAACTCGACAAACATGCTATCGGTAAGGAACATACTGTGTTCATTGTCTGTGCAGCACTTTTTGTCTTTCCTTCGTGCTTGACAGAATTAAAAAATCAAATTTAAAATTAATTCGTGACCCAAAACTATATAAGCTTGTAACGTTGCGTTCTATTTTAAAGTAAAATGCATTATGAATAATTTCCTTTAAATGGGTTTTTAATTTTTAATGAGGAATAGTACGTAGTGTACAGTGTAGAAAAGTCAAATGTTTGGATAGATGAAATTTTCGAAAAAAGTACGAGAATTTAAATTTTCTTGAAGGTCTTTTTAGAGGGGGTTATGGTGTTTAACGCCATTTTCAGCAATATTTCAGTTATATCGTGGCGGTCAGTTTTATTGGTGGATGAAACCAGATTACCCGGAGAAAACCACCGACCTGTCGAGAATAGTCTTTCACATATATAAGACTTATCATGCCCATATATGGAGTTATCTTGCGAGATGTGATTACCAAGCTTCATGACTATACACCATTCAAGGTCCTATTTAATACGAACTGCGCATTAAAATGTAGTCAAATGAATATATAAGTAATATTATCTTTTTAACCTACTAATTAATCTTCGTGTTTGATGATATATCAATAAAAACTCAGGTGTTAATTGTTCTAATAAAACAGGTGTGTCTTTGTTTAACAGGTAATAAACAAAATGCCATCATCTTCAGCAGCTGTTAATTTGCATTATTAAAAGCTCATTCGGGGGTACACTAAAGGGGTTTAAATTAAATTATTAACAAATTGAGAATATTTTGCATAAAATTTACCAAATTAATTGGTCTTCTCGTAAATGTCTTCTTTTTAGACATCTATATATCTTTATATTTTGGCAAATATCATTAAAATGAGCTTGTTATATTGGTTGAAACCCTTATTGGACACTTTGTAACGTGGAGTTTCCTTTTGTTTTAGTTACATAAACGACAGTATATTATAACAGATTTATCTCAATTTCAGGACCTGGTGTTCCATTCGGAGAGGTTGCTCTCATGTCGGATGATTGTATCCGAACGGCATCAATCATTTCCGAAGAGAAA
This sequence comes from Gigantidas platifrons, assembly GCA_002080005.1. Classification (NCBI taxonomy): domain Eukaryota; kingdom Metazoa; phylum Mollusca; class Bivalvia; order Mytilida; family Modiolidae; genus Gigantidas; species Gigantidas platifrons. Next base: position 198,643 of record MJUT01048325.1, read on the forward strand.
ACTGATTTACTCATGGTGGATCGGGCGCTTTATAACAGAGCAGTTAAAGATGTTCTTGCTCGGGAATTTGAGGAAAAGGCTGCTTTTATTAAAGGGAGTCATTTATTTTCAAACTGGGCACCACGGTATAAAAAGCAGTTGGCAATGGCTTTATATAAAGAGTCATTCCCATATGAAAGTGCATTAGTTAGACAAGGAGATCCTGTCACCAATATTTATTTTATTATAAGGTAAGAAATCTTTTTTTCTGAAATGATAAAAAGTTTAATAATGATTTGCTTGGACAATTCAAGATTAGGACTCATTATTTGCGACAAGTCGTTGGTTTTATTCGGCTACTCCGGTTTCTTCCACCAATAAAACTGACCGCCACGATATAACTGAAATATTGTTGAAAGTGGCGTTAAACACCATAAGCCATCAGCCTCATTTAAAACCCTTTACAACGAATTCTTTGCAGCAACGTTGCTCGCCAACTTATATGTGAAGGTCGACATTTTACTCACATGTTGAATACACTTGCATGACCACATCATTTCACAGAAATGGTGGATTATGGGTACATAAATCAAGTATAACTCCGACACTGTGGTATATTTTGTTTTCTATTTTACTGGCAATAGTGAAATCTGAAAACTAATTTTTAAGAAGAAACAAACAATAAACGTAACTGAATTTTTACATTTATTTGGATTTAAAAAAAAATTAATTTCGCCTTTTTCAGGGAAGTATATTGCTTACAAAAAAATACAATGAAATGAGTAGGATTGATATTTCTTAAAATTTTGTAAAATTCTAAATAAATTTCAAAATACCTTTTTTTTTAAAATAATTATTATTATTCTATATTAGTAAATTCTTTAGTATAGATTTCTACCTAAATCATTTTTTTTAAATAAAAAGACGTATTCACCTCCTCAGATGTAATATTCACCGTGGTAAATCTCACGTGTTACTATTTTTGGAACATGGATTTTTTTTTAGGAATGTTTTATTTTAATCAACCAATGAAAAAAATAAGATTTGCCACTTTATCCGACGGAGCATTAAAAAATATATTAAATGATAAAGATTCAGATAATAGCATGGTCGTGATGTAAACAATAATGTAGCACTACGTCAGGACAGTCGACATGTAACTTTTTTTTTATTTCAGAAAACCACTATTTCCTCAAAATATAGAATAAAACAATTACTGTCTTTTGATTCTGTAAATGTGTGGATTAATTGACCTTTGAAAAAAAATTATATTCACTTCACCCTTTCGGGCTCAGTGAATATCATTTTTTTTTTTTTCAAAAGTCAATAAATCCACACATTTACCTCATCAAAAGACAGTAATTGCATAATATTACTTGTATTCGATACTTAATTGTTAATTATTTACAGAAAAAAAAATCATCACGAAGATTACATGTATTATGTATAATGTACAAGATTATAGCGTTCTTCATAATAATGCTGTTTGTACGGTTATGTGTGAGGATTGGTATTTTACTGATATGTGGAAAACAGTTGCATGACCGCATCATTTCACTAAAGAGGGAAAGTTTATGTCTATAAAACTAGATTAGCCACGCCACTTCTGATTGAAGTGCCTGTACCAAGCCAAGATTTTTCTATTGGATTTTGGATATGTTCCGACAGTCTGGTATTTTTGTTTTGTTTTTATTATCTAAATACATTAGAATTAGAATTAATGTCAAAACAAACTTTAATTTCGTATCCATTCAAATATTTATTTTTTATTTTTGTTACAGTGGACAAGTAGAGATGTTGACAGACTCATCACAACATTTATATCAATATTCTAAGATTTTCATGGATGCTCAGGACGAATCTGAAAAGTAAGTATACATTAGAATATTATTTTTAAGTGTCACCTCATTGATATATGACAGGTCATACAACCTCTAGTGTAGGAAAATTTTATCAAGTCTCTCTATCGAATAATGGTAAAATTATTAATATTTTTTTCTTGTTTTTCATCTTATACAAGTCATCTAGCAATAAACTGTCAATTTTTAAACAATTTAAGGAATTACATAGATCATAAATGAAGACAACAGTTTTTGAAGTTGCAATTATTGTTTCTTATATTACAAAAATGAGAAGCTTGAGAAAAAACAGTATATATTTCCATTAGCTAACATTAGTTATTTGCATTATTGAAATTCTAGAAAAAATAGATACATTTTTCTTATTTTTCAATCAGATTGGTGAGGAAACTGGAGAGAATTCGACCTCCCACAGACCCTCAATATGCTGCATGTATCAAGAAGAAGGACCATACTAAAAATACCAAAATGTGTTACCTTGCCAAAAACGAAAGTGTTGGTAAGTATACAGGATGCTAATTATGGAAGCCATGTGTGGTCATTTTTGTCCTATAATATTTTGAAAATCTGCGCGAAGGCGGAAACACGAAATAATACCATTTACCATATGTCTTTCTTTTTTTTTTTCCTTTTCGCGTTTTTGACTTTTCGTCGCAATTCAAAAGGAGTATTGAAGTGACAGGATGATCCGGTCGTAAAACACATGTACTATACTAAAAACATAAGGGGTCAAATAAAAGAACAAACTCACAACTCAAATCCAACAAAAAGGACGAGTATCTCCTCTGTTCTCATTAATGGTCCTCATCGGGAACTCCTATTTCCCAAAGGGACCATTGTGATTATTATCGTATGGTAGTTGGATCTACAACTACATATGCAACCAATGACTTTCACCACTAAAGTTGTGAGTATAAATTCAGCTCATGGCGAGGTGTACACGATACAACATTATGTGATAAAGTTTTTAGTGCCTGTCCCCAAGTCAGGACCTGGATTTCTAACGTCATATGTCATGGTCTTTGTGTGTTCAGTGAGTTCAGGTGAGGTGAGAGGTGATTGCTCGTTTTGTTGATATTGGTGAAATTGATGACCATCACTGTTTAAACTTTCTTTTGTTTTGTTGATATCGGTAGAATTGATGACCATCACTGTTTAAACTTTCTTTTCATAATTACTAGTGGTATGAGGATCCAACGTTACACGTTATTCTCTTTTAATGACCATGAACATCACACATTATAATGTTATTGTTTAAAATGGAAATAAAAAAACGTAGATATCTAATTTAGTGCTCACGATTTGTTTCTGGAATAACCATCATCAGGTACGCTTAAAGTAAAAACATTGGAAATCCAAGTAATTCAAAAGTATTTGGGAAGAAGAAAGCCAAAAAGGGTCTAAACAGGATAGCCAAAATTGGCGAAGGTCACATATGCCTGAAGGAGGAGAACCTTCGTTTTAATAATAATTACATTATTTAGAAACTGTAAATTTCAATATACAATTAATGACTTTTAATGAGGTGGATACAAGGATTTATTAACCCAAGAATATTATATTTACCGAGGTCCCTTGGGTTAATAAATCCTGGTATCCACCGAATTGAAAATCATTAATTGTTTTATTATATGACACATTTTATATGTTGATTTTACCCTTAAAATAAGCTTTTATCGCGACGTTTTCTTTGGTTTCGTCTGGTGCAAGGCGTTGGAATAAGGGTAATAACAAAATTACCGAACACAGAGCAATCTTCCAAAGGGAAATTCAAAACTCATAAATCAATAAACAGACAAAATCAGTCAACAACCGGGAAACTTGAAAACCGCAATGGTCCTGACTTAGTACAGGCATTTCTAAAGAAATGGTGGATTGAATCAGATTTTACGGCGCCAACCTCTCGCTTCCATTACGGTTCAAAGGTTCCCGTTGTCACTAAAACAGCATTTACAACAATACTGGAAAAAACAGGCAAAATAGCAGTCAAACAGTACCAAACTCAGTATCTAATATATCTCGTGAACCATCACCATCAACTATGAGTCCTTTGAAGTATTTTAATTACGACTGTAAATGTCAAAAGCATTTTTACGTCACACGTTAACAAAAAATACTTTTGACATTGTACACCACGTATACCAAATCCTTATCTTTATACATTTTCACTATATGAAAATGTATCTTTTACTATTGTATCTGCAGAGACAGAATATATTTCGACAAGATCTTGATATCGGAATATAAACTTTTTTAAGAGATCGAATAAGGCGAATCTTTTTATAGCCCTGGTCCAGTAGCCTGTTTTTCAGACAAAGATGACGCTTCAAGAAATCAGAATAATTGCTACTGGCTCTTGCATAACGAATCAATTGCGAGATGTAAACACCATATGCAGGAGAAGCGGGTATATTGCTGCACATATTAGGAAAATTTATGATTTTAAAATTGAAGTACTGAGTTGACCACTGTCGTCAAATTCGAGGTATACGTCCAAAAATGATGCTGATGAAGCTGTATCTGTGGTCTCTTTAATTTCCAGCTCTGGAGGATATATCAATGGAAGAAATTCTGCAAATCTAGAATTATTGATAGATAAAACGTCATCAATATACCTGTATGTGAAATTAAAGGCTCTAGCTTCATGAATCTTCTTATCTTTAACAAGTTTATATTCACCGCGCATTATGACGCTTGAGGTGAATATAACGTTTTTTCAAAGAACGTTTCTAGGGACGTCAGCCAATCAGATAAAAGAAATATTTCTAGTCATATAATAATAACAAATATATCTAATAATAGTCCGTGTCACTGCAGAAACACCGAGCACTAATTCATTCATGTTAGTGTTTAAGTGCTCTCACGTCGTGCAACATGTTATAATAGTCTGGGATGAATGCATGACATTTTACTTACGCTTAGAGTTAATTTTAACTTGTTGTTTTCTTTATCAAAAATAAAACATGGAATTGAAATGTGCATCAAATTGTGTGTAATGTCCATTATATAACGGTATATCCATTTATATGCAGCTAAATGTCTCAGACACGTGACAAGTTGTTTTTGTTCTGACAATAAACTATTGAGGTGTTTAAGAGATTGCAATATGTAGTTGTATGATTTTATGTTGGGTTGTACTTAACATTACTGTGTATATTTTTCCAGGCGAGATGGAAGTTCTTCTGGATCTAGACACATATGTACAGACAGCTCTGTGTACAGAAAAGACAGATGTCCTCGTTTTGGAAATGAAACATTATGAAAGATTGTTTGTAAAGAAACATCAAAGAACTATTGACTCGATGCGACAAATGTTAGAAGTAAAAATAGACACTAGAATCACCCTTTTAGCAAACTGTGATGAGGTTCCACTTCTTTCTCATTTGAAAAAGAAAGTTAATTTAATGAATAACCCTAAACCTCCCCCAGAAAAACACGTAAGTCATGAAGATTCTGTGGTGGCAGCCGAACGACAATTTTTCAATCACACGGGTCCTTTAGTTGATATTGACGGTCCAGGAAGTGTATTTTATATGATTAGAGTTAGAGAGAAATCGAGGCAAAAGTCTAGACAATATCAAGACAAAGTGAAACAAAGACAAAGCGCGCGAAATGAACATATGCACTCTATTCGTCTACCACAATCACTCATTATGGCTGCTCAAATGGCAGGTGCCACAAAAGATATCGAACTCATTCTTGAAAAGGCGGATGAGCACGGTACACCGGAAGTAACAAAACATCCAGCAAGTGGAAAAGGTCCAAGGTCTTTCAGAAGAATTCAGAGTGCAATAAGAGCAACGGTACATGATAATAGAGAAGACGAGGATAACATCGATGACGACCAAGAGATGACGAAGTCTCTCCCAGAAAGACAGACAATGGTTTCGTATGACGAAGAAGATGAAGATGCATCGCTATCTTATTTAGAATCCAGAGTGCGTAACTGGTTGTGCAAAGATAATCCCAGAAAAGGACCTCAGGTAGCATCGTTGCGACGATTGGCTGTTCAGGTATATATTTAAATGAATGCATCATTGGGGAGATAACTCTCGTTAGCTTAAAATAAATGTTGGTCACTGATGTCTCTTCCCAGGTCTCGTTCCACAGAATTGCACATCTCCATGTGGCGGAAAAGGGGTGACCTCTCAATGTGGGGTTTGTATGTTGTAATTCGGTATGCTTGACCGTAGATTACAATGGATAATATGTTTATCGACTGCCACGCTGCATGTTATGGACCTCTTTAAAAGAGTAGAGCATTATAACCACAACAAGAAGCTACTCGTCCCTCCCTGTCAAACTCGCCATAATTATGTTTCCAGTGGTAGTCAGAAATCGTTACCCCGGTTGCTCGGTGGTTGTCCAATCCGTCCTTGTTGAAAATACATCAACACCAACCATTGCTCTTTTTTTCTTGCCATTGTTGTTTTGATCACTGTGTTGAGTGTCCGTCTTCAATTTACGGCTGCTGACTTCTCCTGTGATATCTCCAAGGTTTTCTTGAAGCTGTTCATTGTCCTGAATACTGATGAAAGATTTGCAGATTACTGTTAAGCAATTAAAATTAAAAATAATCTAAGGGAGGTAACTCTTGGTGACTTCAAATTTTGTGTCACTTGTCTACACTAGGATTTAATTGAATGGTTAATCTTTAGTTGTTTATTACTAGATGTTTGTAATTATTTTCCATTAGCCATTTTTTAGAATTATTATTATTTATTTATTATTATTGTTAAAACATATCTATCGTTTGATTATTGTTCGCATTGGTTAAAACAATTCGAAATATTTTAGCTTGTTCTATGTTTATTGCTCAATTTCAAATAAACTTCTAACTTATAGAAAGTGCCATTGTGTTTCAGGATCTGGACCCTCAGCCAAAACCAGGGAAGAAAATTGTTATACGCAAGCGCAACAGAACCACAACAAGTCATGAGAGTACTCGAAATGAAATGCGATCGGTGTTATCGAAAGAGGAAGATGATCTCGAACATTATAATATTTTAATTGCGCGCTCATAACAATGCAAGTGATATTTCTACATTTTTGAATATTATAAGTTAACAATGATCACAACTACAGAATATGGACAAAAGAAATCACATGATTCCACTTTAATATTTTTGATAAGCATGTTTATTTTTGAGGTACTCATGATTTAAAGATGACCTTAAATTATTTGTCTACAAAATTGCAATCAATGTATTAGGCTTTTGACGAAATTTATTATGTTTCGTGTTTGACTTTCATATTCTCAAAGGTTTAGTCTAGACCTATTTGTAGAGGGCACTATATGGGAACTTGGAAATGTGCCTTTATGTACTGAGTAAATTTATATGCACTATTCACTAAAGGGAAAATGAGATTGTCGTGATTTGTTATATAGAGAGGTGGCATTTAATGCAGAATCCACTGTATGTGTGAAATTTAGAGCACAACTACTGTACATATCATCCTGCTATTGTTGATAAAAACATTATCAAAATTGGACATGAATTGACTTCAGGATAATATTTTGAAAAAATGCAGTTTTATATGAAAAATATGTAGACAGTCAAATCTGCTTTGGTAAACACCTCTGTTAAGCAATTACGTGTATTATATGACCTTAATTTTAACTTCCTTTCACAGTGAATGTCATATATATTATATTGTATTTAGGGACCACCTGTTTTATGTGACCTTATTTCAATGTTCCCCTAGAAGGTCACATAAGACAGGTTTGACTGCATATTGAAAATTGGAATGGTGCGACTACTTTTGTCCACTTTCTGTAGTTTGTGAACAATGTAAGCTTAAAATAAAATGATAAAAACTACTGTCTATCTGTACATTATAACGATTAAAGTAAAATAATAAAAGAATTGTAAATCGTGTGTCTTCTTGAGAAACGTTTACAGGATAACAAGATTATCTTTATAGCCACCAGTCTGTTGCAAGTTTAATATCTTATTATTGATTTCCGTCAGTTTTATAGTTACAAATATTAAAGATAATAAAATTCCAAAATCGTGTAAAACTTTTACACAGATCCGAGGTGACTTGTCGGTGAAGAAACAAATAAAGACACAAAAATGAACATTATCTGTTTACCATTAAACAAGATGAAACGGACAAAACAATGTCTGCCTTAACAATCTTGGCATGGCTACGTGTCTACGTTAGACGCTATTCTAGAATAGCATGCTTCAATTCGTTGCAGTGTGCAAAGGTTTTCATTATTGTATTATGAACAAATTCATTCTATATGGGGGTTGTGGTATTTAATTCGACTTAAACAACATTTCGTGGTAGTCATTTTAATCGGTGGATGAAACCAGAGTACCCGGAGAAAAACAACGAGCAGTCGCAAGTCGCCGACAAACTTGATCACAAAACTGTTGTATTGAGTATACACCTTGTCATCACTTGGATATGAACTCACAACTTTACTGGTGATAGGCACTGATTACACAGGTAGTTGTAGATCAAACTACTCTATGATCACGATCACGACGGCCTCTCATACTAAATATTATTCAGGTTCTAGATAGGGTATATAATGTCACATTCCGGACGTCGGCTTTACATACATCGAGTGGTATCAATCAATATTGAATGAAGTTCCTTGTTTCCATAAAATTTATTGTTTCATGAAAGGCGATTTCACTTCAATTACTAGTATATTGGATAAGGTATTAGAAAGTTTTATTATCACTTCCTGTATCTGGCACAGAACCAAAGCCAAAATATATGCATATTAGCTGATAAAAAATTTCAACAACTGGCAAAGAGCCAAAATCTTTAAAAAAAAAAAAAAAAAAAAAAAAAAAAAAAAATTGAAAAAGGTGAATATAAGATTTCAACACGTAACCTAACATAAAACCAAAGTCTATAGCACAGGAAGTACGCTTTCAAGATACTAAGATGTGTAATCAGAAGCCGTGTATTGAAGAAAGTACAACAAAGGACAAACAATTATCTACAAAGAACTATAGATTGAGCAAAACAACACAAACCACACTAAAAACGAAAGGTGAACTCAGGTACTTCGGAAGGGTAAGCAATTCCTGCTCCACTAGTGGCACCCGTCATGTTACTCTTGCTATGAACCAGCAGATCAGTCATGAATAAGCAAATGACCGGATTATGATTATGACAATCTTAACAGACCCATGGAGGCTTCTCTATGATCATCTATGACACATATATTCCGTAACAATAAACAAAATCATAGTGGTGACCGTGATTACTTCAACCTTACCACTAGAAACCCTTGTGTCAGCAGCTTCATTGTTATCAGGAACCCTCTATCAATGGAATCATGATAGGAACCACAAACTTTCGAATATCGTACATCATCTATATTTCGGAAAGTGAAATTGGACTAGCATCTTTTCGTTTTTCTAGAGAAGCCCCTATATGAAGTCTGCTTCTTACGAATAGAGTCTGTGAGAAGATGAGCACAGTAGATACCCGTAGGAATGCCGACTATCTGTTGAAAAACATGTCCACCAAACATAGCAATTATGTTGTCAATCAAGAACTTAGAGTGGTGTTTTACAAAGTTATATATGTCCCTTCCTAAAACAAGGTATTTGTATTTGCTATGGTCATACTTGTTTTGTTGCTTAGATGGTAGAGAAGTCAAATGGTCTAATGTTATTGCAAGAGGATAGAGACCTTGGTTGTATGTACTATTAACAGGTTTTTAGAAGCTTGCAGAATCTACGTCTGAATGTTACCACCCCTTGAGTAGCTCGTGCTACACTAACTATGAAACCCGGTATTGACTGCTGATAGAATATATGTTAATTATTTGAAAAGATGTTTCGTGAAGCATTTCACATACCCAGCAATATTACGCTGTTAGTAATGACACTTGTGTAATTTAGAAATCCAGTAGAATGATAGCAGATCGATTTCTTCTTCTTCTTTTTTTTGAAATTACACAAAGAACATAAAACAGACCTATGATTGTCAAGGATTCCCTCTTTCGCAAGTGTCGTCGGGGTATATGTTTGCCGGGACAACAACATACTTGTCATGGAGGTGAGATGTGTGCTTATCAACATTTGGTTTTTTAAGGTCGATGCCGTGCAAATGCTCATAGACCCATTCGAAAAGAGTATATATGTCCTCTTTTCACCTTTTGTCCATTGTCCATTATAATTTTAAAGTTATGTTTCCAATATATGGATGTATGCTTACGATATCTCGGCGCTCTGGAGAACACATCTCGTAGAGAAGTATTGTTGATAGTGTTAAGGTAACAATTCATAGCACAGGACAGATGCAATCAAGAGGCTTAAAGTTGAAGTCTCCAATGTAGAGAGCCTACAACACGTTATTGTGGTAAAATAATTTGGTTCCAATAGGTGTGGTATACGAACAGATTGACCTTTAAAATAGGAATTTTAGAGTTGAATAATTTATGAAGAAGAATGCACTAGTATCACAGGGTTGTTAAAATCAACACCTTTGTTTCGTGTGAATGTGAAGCATACACAATGGCTTCTGTGTAAATGGTACCTCGCTTAGTGAAACATCTTGTAGTATATGTGATGTTTAATGGCAATGACAATAGCTTCTTCTACGCCGGGGAGCGGAGATGAGAATATCCATCTCATTCACCGATCTACAGACTTGATAGAATACCTGTACCATCAAGTGTGTCGTTGTAACCATATGGTGGTACAGTTCCTAATTCTCGTATCCAGTAGTCTTCCTTTGCATGTCTACGGAGAGGTGTTGCTAGGTTTGGATAATTAGTTTTATGGTATATTTTTTTCGATGATAGAACTCGCATTGATAGGATCGAATGATTAGATTGATTAAAATGCTGGAAAGCAATTAACATGGTTAATGATGCCTAGTAAACAATTAACATGGTTAATGATGCCTAGTAAACAATTAACATGGTTAATGATGCCTAGTAAACAATTAACATGGTTAATGATGACTAGTAAACAATTAACCCTGTTAATGATGCCTAGTAAACAATTAATCCTGTTAATGATGCCTAGTAAACAATTAACATGGTTAATGATGCCTAGTAAACAATTAACCATGTTAATGATGCCTAGTAAACAATTAACCCTGTTAATGATGCCTAGTAAACAATTAACCCTG
>MJUT01048325.1:209956-230879 GCA_002080005.1 Gigantidas platifrons
GTTAATGATGACTAGTAAACAATTAACCCTGTTAATGATACCTAGTAAACAATTAACATGGTTAATGATGACTAGTAAACAATTAACCCTGTTAATGATGCCTAGTAAACAATTAACATGGTTAATGATGACTAGTAAACAATTAACCCTGTTAATGATGACTAGTAAACAATTAACCCTGTTAATGATGACTAGTAAACAATTAACATGGTTAATGATGACTAGTAAACAATTAACCCTGCTAATGATGACTAGTAAACAATTAACCCTGCTAATGATGCCTAGTAAACAATTAACATGGTTAATGATGACTAGTAAACAATTAACCCTGTTAATGATACCAGATCGATTACGGCGTATTTGTGTGTGTTATTTGCCTTTCTTTAAACCGAAGTATAACAAGCCGCAAGGGTTAATTTCTAATTCTTACGCAACCTTAGCTGATTTACCATAAAGTCTGCGGATGAAATATATTGTTTTACTATGACATTTTATCCAGTCATACTATGTTTTAGCTCCTTGAAGTTGTGTTCTTAACTGAGAAATCAATAGCAAAAATTATTTTTCTTTTCAACTCTTTGATTTTACCTGACCTAGAATCGAATGAAAGTTGAGTCTTAGTGAATACGGAAAAGCAATTGTATGATTTTATTCTAGCAGTATGCTAGAAATGACATAGTTCCGGGCGGAATTAAATCAGATGCAGCAAGCATTTCAATTCTAGATAATCGTTCTTCATTCATTTGAACTAATTTTCCTGAAATATTACATATCCATGATAACAACATCATGTTCTTATGCTTTAGATTACTTTTAAAATAACAAGACAGACACGTATCCGAAATGAAAATGAATAAATTATTAAATATGTAAGTTGTCAAGTTGATTAATTTCACAGATTGTCTCTCACAATAGGATAAAGTTTTACAAGATTAAAGTTACACTTTGTCCAAAATAATAACAACAATTTTCAATAAGAAATATTGATATCATATACATCTAGATCAACCAGTACAAACAATGAAACTTATAATGCAGGCCATGAATAAACAATTGTTTGTTTTACGACACCGTTTGTTAAACGACAATACTCATCACTTACGGTAGACATTAGTTTTATTTGATTTTGCTTTATTCATTTGTTGGGTTTTGTTTTACTAATTAAAAGCTGCAATTCGAGTCTGTTTCTTATACAATATACTAATTTGATTTTAAATTCTAGAACCTTTTCTTACTTTTGTAGTAAGTCCAAAATGCTTCTTGTTTTGTTTGTGTTTTGTTTCCACGAAAAAATGATATTAATATTTAATTTAAAGGATACACTAAGCGTGAAATTGTGAGGAAATAATAGATATTTCTGATTAAATCTAAAAAAAAAAAGAAAAAAAAAGGCACAAATCTTAAAATCTTAATTTTGATATGGTACGAAACAAATATTGTTTTTATTTGTCCTTCGACTTCCAATTTCTCAAACGACACCGTGAACTTATTTTAAAATAGATTGAACAGCAACATCTGACTGTGGTGATCATTTGTTCAAAACAAATCATAAAACATGCAGAAACGACAGTTTGCATGTATATTTTTTATTTCATCTATTTTACTAACCGGATTATTTTATAACAGATCTGCACAATTACAGGGTAAGTAGGTTTTTTACATTGATAATTACACAAAGCGTTTTAAGTTTCACCTACGAAGAAAGGAGCATTACATGAAGATGTATGACATATCTTGTGCATTATTAAATGAGGTTCGTGTTATTCGATCTTTAGTTTTATGTGTATGTTTTGTAGATCCTTATTTGCCTTTTTTTGTTTCGGCCATTGTGTTGTCTGTTCTTCTTCGATTGACGGATTATGACTCCCCCTTTGGTATCTCCAAGCTATTCTTAAACGTTTTATTTCTCATCTGATGGGAGACATTACACTTTTAGCTTTGTGACCATTTGATCATGTGACCGGAAACTAGAAATACATTTCAAGATCATCGTCAGGGTAAATTACGAGATGATCATCATCAGGGTAGGTTACGAAATTACCTTCGTCAGGGTAAGTTACGAAATGATCATCGTCAGGGTAAGTTACGAAATGACCATCGTCAGGATAAGCTACGAAATGACAATCGTCAGGTAGGTTACGCAATGACCATCGCCAGGGTGAGTTACGAAATGATCATCATCAGGGTAAGTTACGAAATGACCATCGTCAGGGTAAGGTACGAAATGACAATCATCAGGTAGGTTACGCAATGACCATCATCAGGGTAAGTTACGAAATTACAAGGGCTGTAACTCAAAGCGTTCTTAACATTGCCATGGAGAGTCCTTGGTGTTTCCTTTAAAAAAACACGACATTGATAAGTTTATCATTTTATGGAACCATCTTAACATGTTCCGACATTTCCGTCATTGTTTTTAAAGACATACACTATTGTTTCTGTCAGATTTAGTCATCGATGTATTTGGAATGACATTCTCTCAACTTAATGGCTAGAAGTGAGTAATCACGAGCATGTCATCTATAATAGCGGCTAAACAGGAGCAGATGCGTTATGCTATGTTATATGATGTATATACGAACTGATGAAAAAATATTTCAAATTTGTCTGTTCTTCGATTTACGGATTCTTATTACCCCTTTGATATCTTCAAACTCTTCTGATTGTTTTACCAACAATTTGAATGTTACACTTACTAACAGCAAAGTTGGCTCAAAAAATGATGACACTACTTTTGCATCTCCGAAATCAAAATAGACGAAGAAACTTTCAACTACAGCTGACAAGACGCTTGCTGAGAGACAGGAACAATACGTTAAACTCTTTCAGCTATAAAAACATTTAAAGTATTTTTGAATTATTTAAAAAAAAAAAAAGGTGTTTTTTTAAAGATTGTATATTGTTTCCCAAAAATGTTTTAAAATGAACAAGTAGTAAAGTAATGAAGATAGTCTTCTTCATTTCCGCAAAAGCTAATATCGATTATTATTCACAATTGTCCACTGACAAAATAACGGATATTGATAGAAGAGCAGAAACATACCAAATTGGTAACCAGCAGCTGCAAATTGAAGAAGGACAGCCAACGCAATGACCAAAAGAAAAGGGACAGAACGACGAACAACGATATATAACACATTATACAGAAATATAACGATAGAGCTAAACGAACCATGCTAAAAACCGGTGGTAAACTCAGGTGCACCGGAACGGTAAGCGGTTCCTATTCAACATGTGACATCAGTCGTGTTACTCTTGTTACAAACCCGATGATAAGTCGTGAATGAGGAAAGTATAGGATTACGATTACTACAAGATTACCGATGTCGTATTTTTGCAAAGGTAATACTAAGGACGACTTGCTATGGCAATAATAAGAATGTTTCAATTGAAAGTCTTTGTTTTTTACGTTCCGAGTTACGCTACGATTTCCGCATAAAAATGATGTTCGGTTCGTACCTCCAGTTATTTGTAGGAGGGATCATGTCCTATATACGTTATTTTTGTGTTTGCTTGTGGTAATGGTATCCAACACATATTGTATTGTGTTTTGTTTTGTTTGATTTCGTCTTGTGTACCCTTATATTGTCAGTTTCTCTGAATTGTCCATTTTTTTTTATTGCCCCTTCGGTATTCTCTAATGTTTATATACTTCTTAGCTCACCCATACAATGATCTTAAAATATGTTTGTTGGCAATTTAAAGGGAAATTTGCGATAGTGTCTACCGACAAAATTTGTGGGCGGAGCATATCATCAAAGATTCCGTTGATATGAACAGCATATTTATGAAACTATATGTTACATGACCAAAGTGACCTCAGAAATTAGAATTTTCGAAGTGATTTTCTTGATTTTAAACTAACGAAGAATATTTTTTAATAAGACTGAACATTTCCTAGGGAGGAACACTAGTAACCATGCCTGTCAAATATTTTGCTCCAAATGCAGCTGTGTATCACGCCCACATCTATTTATACCCACGGTCCCGGTTTAAGATAAGTTTCTAGTTACCGGTGCCATTTGTAAATCGCTAAGAGCATCGAATGAAATCCTCTTAATTCTAAGACGATTGTGTGTTACCCAAAATGTTCAGTGTTTCCTAAGAGACAGGTATGGAGCTGCCACTTTGACTCTCAGTATAATGAACATCTGTTCAAGATAGATTGTTGTTACACTCTTAAAGCCTAAGATGTTCTTAAGAACATCGTTATTTTGCTAAGATAGGCTCTTTTTCTAGTTACCGGTTCCTGGGTTGTTCATGTTATTATATGTCGATTATCATCGGTTGAAAATAAAAGCTTTAAATATAACCAAATACAACAAGAATTCACAAACAAATCCAATGCAAAATTTCGGAGCAGTTGATATCCAGTGTGACAACAAATTGCTATCAAACTAAATCTGCCAATGGAAGGCTGGGGTTAATTTCATACTAGTAATGTCACTAATACAGGTTTTTGATACATTTTGTCTGAAAATAGCGACCTAGAAACATATTTTAATATCCACCACTTATTTCAACGATTCATCTCTTAAGTACCACCTTTTCTTTCCCGCACGCACACACACACACACAGCTGGTTATTACTAAATATTTTATTTTAATACACAAATTTCATTTTCAGAACCTGCAGAGAGGGAAGCGTTTACGTATCCTACAACAGTCTTATATAGCAAGAATGAAAGTGAGTATTAATTATAAGAAGAGTTTGTAGATACCAATGTTGGGTAATCAGAATCCATTCGCCGAAGAAGGACAGACAAAACAATGGTTACAAATACTACTCTTATTTCCAGAATATATGAAGAAAGAATTAGAAAATTATCTAGAGATCTGACCAAGTTGTTTTATTCCCATCTTTGTGAATCCGTTCTTTTGTTGGGGTTGTCGTGGTCGTGATCGTATGGTAGTTGGATTTACAACTACCTGTGCAATCAGTGCCTATCACCACTAAAGTTGTGAGTGCGAATCCCGTTCATGATGAGGTGTACTCTATGCAACATTATGTGATAAAGTTCATCAGTTACTTGCGACAGGTCGGTGGTTTTCTCCGGGTACTCCGGTTTCCTCCACCAATAAAACTGACAGCCACGATATAACTGAAATATTGTTAAAGCGGCGTTAAACACCATATACCAAACCAAACCATTGTTTTGTTGTCTTTATCAAAATGATAAGACACGTCAATACAGTACATTATGTGTAACCAATGCTAATCCTTCTTATAGGGTCATAAGGTCATTCAGATATTACCTGATGATAATGTCTTTGTCAATATGTAAAGATCGAAAAAGAATGTGTTTATAATTCTGTCTTGTGGTGATTGTAGGAAAACAATAGATGACAAGATTTTACATGTATGATTCGTTTAAAACTGATTTTTTAAATTATATACGAATGCGTTAGATAATATTTATTTTATAAATAAATAAATTTAAAACTTATTTTGAGATATAGCAGTACAATTAAAATAAGAACATTTGGTAGAAATTTTATGTATTTTATTATTTTATTTTGTTTATTAATTCCTTCATCTTTGAATGTTATGTAGCCATTTTGGTATTAAACAACAATTACCCACTAACTCTAAATTACAACTTGTACTAATATCATTATATACCATTATACAGGTATACCATCTACACCAACACCCGTTGTTATAGTAACGTACGCTCGAAGTGGTTCCACATTCCTAGGTGACGTCATACGACAGAGTGATGACGTTTTCTACGTATTCGAGCCTCTGCATTTCATGAAGCGACATTCTAGAAGTGACACGTTTCATTTTATTGACGGGAGTGTGAGGTACGTTTAAGAATAATAACATAACATCCGATTATACTGTGCATCGGCTTAGAACAACACTGGCTACAAGATTAAACCAGGCCGTGTGAGCTATTGTCATCACTTAACATCCATCCTCCGTCTGTAAGCTTTTTTCACACTTGAGTCTTCTTCTTCAAGAACATTTTAGAAGATAGCAAAGGGGGATTAAGAAACCGTAAAAGACAGACAATACAATGGCCAAAAGAAAAAAGACAAACAATAATCTACAAAACCCTCACAGAAAACTAACGATTTAGCATCACGCCCCACACCCGTCTTGTTACTCTTTTCACCAACCGGATGATTGTCACGAATGCCGCAAAGACGGTTGTAAATAAACTTTGATGGGTGATCCTTGAGAAGAGGGGATTCCAAGCTGTACAAGTTGATCCTCCATAGTGAGGGGTAATTATGGGGCTATGAAATGGAAAGTTAGATAAATCTTTATTTTTTTAAGAACAAGCAATATAATTGCTATTTGCAATTGAATATGTATATTTAAATTTGCTCAACGAAGGTCGCAGTGCTTAAGGGGTCTCTCCATTGCATAAAACAAACATTAAAAGATTTTTTACGAACCAGTAATTGAAATGCAAGTACAAAAATATGTTGGAATAAGACACGGTCCCAGTCGAAGGTGTAGACGACTTCCTGTCTAACTTTCATTCATTTTGCTTTTTCTTCTATTGCAACTTTGTCAGGGACAGAACTCTAAGACATAGTGAAGTGTCAAGTATAAGAATAAGGTCATAGTACCCCTGACCTTTAATGTTAGTTAATTTTAATGTGGAGAATGTTATATGTTGCCAGCCCAGGCATATTTGTCTTGCTTTGTTAATAAACGTTAGAGATTTCCACAGGAATGAACAATCCATAGACTATGATAACTTTGGGCAGACAAGACACAAGAGGAATACAAGCCAAACAACAAAAAACACAACATAGAAAACTAAAACGATGAGCAACACTGACCCATCCAAAGCCCGGGGTGAACACAGGTGTTCGTGAAGGGTTCCTGCTTCTTAGAAAACACTCGCCATGTTATCTTTATAGTCATACGACACCACTAATAAAACAAGCAACACAAATAAGACATAAGCCTACAAAAAACTGGCTGGAGTGATTTGATTCCTTTTCTTTCTTTCTGCACATAGGCTGCAAATTTGAATATCTTGGAAGATGTTGAACAAATGTTTTTAACTCCCCTGACCGATGATATATTATTTACGCTATTTTGTGTTTGTTTGCATAGTGGTGTCCAACACATATTGTGTTTTGCTTGTCTTCGTCTTGTGTGCCCTGTGTTGCCAGTTTCTCTGGACTGTCCATTTTTTCACATATTAATCGTCAGCAAAACTGTTCTCCCGTACAGAACCAACATTTGCATAGATGGTTGTACGGAAGAGGAGATTCAAATGAAGTTAATTCTCCATGGTCTAATAGCATTGGAAATTCTCTTCACAAAGAACCTGTATTGTTGACAACTCTACATCTTGGAATATCATTTTATACACCAAATAACATCAGGATCCCCAGATGTAGCGTTTATCGGAAGTGAGGCGTACCGCTCAAAATGTTAAAGTGCTTGGGAGCAATAAAACAAGATATCCAGAATCGGCTAAGGTCTCCTATGCCTTAGGGAGGAGAACCTTAGTTTGACCAAAGCTACATTTTGTAGGAACTGTTAATTTCAATAATAAATATATCTAATAAAACAAGGGAGACAACTATCTATGTATACAAATACCCGGATCATAAAACAAGGGAGATAACTTTCTATGTTTATAAGTACCGAAAAACTTACTACTGGGCGGATGATAAACTGTATTTTCATTACTTGTCATCAACAAAGTACAAAGAGGTTAACTTTATTGCAGGACCAATATCTCATATTTGTCTGAGGCTGAATACGTCATTAGGAGTATAGTCACGTGTCATTTTATCAATCTGCCATTGGAATTTTATAGTGGATCATTCGTAAAAGTACATGGGCACCAGCTACAAGCTTTTTATAGGACTCATCGAATGGAAACGATACGAAGATTTTCAGATACAATAAAATTTAAAGCTATTCTACAGTTATTGGATATTCAATGCAGAAATGCAAAAGCCGTCGTTGTCAAGACTATAAGAACACCGTTATTTATTCTAAAGAATTTATTTACAGATCTAAAGAACTTTAAAGTCTTGCATCTTGTGCGGGATCCTCGTCCTACTATCATGTCACAGAATTCGGCCATTCAAAGGATAGAATCAGTTTCAAATTACGCAGGAAGTTTTTGCGCGCGCATTCTTCATGATATCTCGACTTCCGATATTTTGACAACTTATGATTATCCAGGACGAATTATTAGAATTCAATACGAAAATTTAGCATATCATCCCATAAATATGACTATGCAAATTTATAAATATTTGAATTTAACTTTTTCGATTAACGTTGAAAAAGCAGTGTTAAATATGACGTCATCAGGGGAAAAAGAATCTGCTCTTTTGAGTACAAGGAAAGGAAATTCCACAGAAATGGTGTATAAATGGCGGAATACTGCTAACATGAAATTTGTGTTAGACGTGGACAGGCAGTGTTTTATTGTGTATGAAAGACTCGGCTATGTTCCCGTGTACAATGAATCTGTATTGCGAAACATGTCAATACCACTATTTCTCAACAGGAACTGGAAATTTGAATTCGGTTATGAAATGCCCGGATCATAAAACATGAGAGAGAAAACTCTCTATATATAACTATTGTTTGCTCAACGTTCAATGTCGTGTTTGTTGTATTGCAGGTTAAATTAAATAAGAAATAATTGTGTAATGCATGCATTTCTGGAATACTTCCAAAGGACAGTCTTATCATGTTATTGTATTCACAGTTTTACGAGAATATACATATCAAGCTAAATATTTAGGTAATCTTGACTTGGTTGACCGTTATGAAATATCTGTATCACAAATGACCACGGATATGGTTCCACGTGTCTTAGACACTTCACGGTCCTTTCCTCATTCATGACTTATCACCGGCGTTGTAACCTGATTAACACTACGGGTGTCACTAGTGGAGCAAGAAATGCCTACCCTTCCGGAGCACATGAGTTCACCCCCGTTTTTTAGTGGGGTTCGTGTTACTCGAATTTAGGTTGATGTGTATGTTTTGTAGATCGTTGTTTGTCCTTTTATCACTTTTCTTTGGCCATTTATTGTCTGTTCTTCTTCGATTAAGGATTCTGATTACCCCATTGATCTCTTTCAACTGTTCTAAAATACATACACGTTGTTGTTAGGTAATTAAATTATTTGGCTTTTTAATATTTCGCTTTTGAGCGTGCCTGGTAGGGGCTATTCCAGAAACACGTCGTGCGAGCTAAATTTGATATTTACGTTTTAATTACATACACGATTTTAGGTAATATGATATACATACAAGGTTCTATGTCATCTAAAATACTTCTTCTAAGGTATCGAACAACCGTTTTTAAACTCACCTGACCGAGGATATATTATTTACGTTATTTGTGTTTGTTTTTCGTATAGTGGTGTCCAACACATATTGTGTTGTTTTTTTTGTTTGTTTTTTCTTCGTCTTGTGTGCCCCGTGTTGCCAGTTTCTCTGGATTTCCCATTTTTGATTGCATCTCCGGTATTCTCTAACGATTATTTGTCACCAAATGTTGCCCATCGTCCGTTTGAAAGCTTTTCACATACTAATCTCCAAAACTGTTCACCCGAACAAAGCTATAATTTGCATGGACGGTTCTACCGGGGTGAGATCCAAATGAAGTTAATTTCCCATGGGCTATTAGGAGTGGGAATTTATTTATCTATTAAAAAAAATCATCTTCGTAAACAACATGTATTGTTGATAACCTCACATCTGGGGGATAACATTTTATATACCAAAGGAAATCAGAACGACATTGATTCCCAGAAGAAGAGGTTATCGACGGGTGTAACGAGTACCGCTCAACTGTCTTTTATAACTCATTTTAAGGTATGAGTTATGCTCATTGTTGAAAACCTTACTGTGACTATGAAATGTAGGGCAACCATCAAAGTGTTGTTTCTTCACTTTAATTTGTGTCTAAGTGTTGAATAGTCTCTCATGTTGATTTACATCGATATCTTTTCTTACTAATACAAATGGTTCGATATTTGTTGCTTAGCATCATTATCATATATAGATTAAGATTGTTTTCAAACGAACGTTCTCGGTCTCTGCTGTTTCAATGAGCTAGCACTATAAAACTCCAATTAAGAGTTTCGTTTATTTAAAAGAGTTTGTAATTCATGCTTTAAGACTGTACTTTTATTTCTTATCATAAACGAAGTACAAAGAGGTTAACTTTATTGCAGGACCAACATCTCATATTTGTCTGAGGCTGAATACGTCATCAGAAGTATAGTCACGTGTAACTTTATCAATCTGCCATTGGAATTTTTTGCTGGATCATTTGTACAAAAACATGGCTACCAGCTGGAAACTTTTTATAGGACTCACCGATGGATAACGAGACGACGATTTTCAGAGACAATAAAGTTTAAAGCTATTGTACAGTCATTGGACATTCAATGCAGAAATGCAAAAGTCGTCGTTATCAAGACCATAAGAACACCGTTATTTATTCTGAAGAATGTATTTACAGATTTACAGAACTTTAAGGTCTTGCATCTGGTGCGGGACCCTCGACCAACTATCATGTCACAAAACTGGGCCATTAAAAGGATAAAAGAAGTTTCAAAATACGCAGGAAATTTTTGCGCGCGCATTCTTAATGATATCACGATTTCCGATATTTTGACAAATTATGATTTTCCAAGACGAATTATTAGAATTAATTACGAAAATTTAGCATTTTATCCCATAAATATGACTATGGAAATTTATAAATATTTGAATTTATCTTTTTCGCTTCACGTTGAAAAATCAGTGTTGAATATGACGTCATCAGGAAAAAAAGAAGCTGGTGTATTGAGTACAATGAAAGGAAATTCAACAGAAGTTATGTATAAATGGCGGAATACTGCTAACATGAAATTTGTGTTAGACGTGGATAGGCAGTGTTTTTCAGTGTATGAAAGACTCGGATATGTTCCTGTGTACAATCAGTCTGTATTGCGAAACATGTCAATTCCACTATTTTTCAATAGGAACTGGAAATTTGAATTCGGTTATGAAATGCCCAGATCATAAAACAAGGGAGAAAACTTTCTATGTATACAAATGCCCGGATCATATAACATGGGAGACAACTTTCTATGCATACAAATACCCGGATCATAAAACAAGGGAGACAACTTTCTATATATACAAATACCCAATCGTAACTACTCGGCCATTCTCGCTACCCTGCAAATAACCTCGCACGTAGTAGGCGTATACATCGCACTATTTTTCACATGTCAGTTACATGACAGTTTGATAAAGTTATATTTTAAACAATTTTCTATATTTCAATTATTTTCATGGATAAAAGTTTAAGTTTTAATTAGTTTTGCATGATTAGATTTTACTTAGTATGTCTTCCATATTGGATTTTCGTGGACTATATTTTTGTGCGGCTTATATATGATTTACTTCCGGCAAACAATTTAAGAAAAATGTCTACTATTTACTTACGAGGTTATTTGCAGGGTACCGAGAATAACCGAGTAATTACAATTGTTCAAATACCCAGATTATAAAACAGGGGAGATAACTTTCTATGTTTACAAATATCCGGATCATAAAATAAGGGAGATAACTTTCTGTGTATAACTATTTTTTGCTCAATGTTCAGTGTTGTGATTGTTGTATTGCAGGTTACATTAAATAAGAAATAATTGTGTAAAGCATGACATTTCTGGAATAATTCAAAAGGACAGTCTTATCATGTTCTTGTATACACAGTTTTACGAGATTTATAAATATAGAAATAAAACTACGGTAAATAGTTTAGGTAATATTGACTTGGTTGACCGCTATGGAATATCTGTGTCACAAATGACCACGGATATGTTCCACGTGTCTTAAACACATCCCTGTCCTTTCTTCATTCATGAGTTATCACCGGCTTTGTAACTAGATTAACACGACGGATGCTACTAGTGGAGTAGGACCTGCTCACTCTTCCGGGTCATCTGGGTTCACCCCTAGTTCTTAATGGGGTTCGTGTTACTCGATTTTTAGTTTTATGTGTATGTTTTGTACATCGTTTTTTGTCCTTTTATCCTTTTTCTTTGGCCATTGTCTTGTCTGTTCTTCTTCGATTTAAGGATTCTGATTACCCTTTTGATATAGTCCAACTCTTTTAACATACATACACGGTTTTAGGTATTCTAAAATTCTTGCACTGGTTTAGGTCATCTAAAATACATACACGTTTTTAGGTAATTAAATTATTTGGCTTTTCTTCAATCTTTCAATTTTGAGCGTGCCTGAAACGCGTCGTGCGGGCGAAATTTGAGTTCTACATTTTTATTACATACACGGTTTTAGGTAATTCAAAATACATCTTCTAAAATATCGAACAACCCTTTTTTTAAGTCACCTGACCGATGATATATTATTTACGTTATTTGTGTTTGTTTGCGTATAGTGATGTCCAACACATATTGTGCTGTGTTTCTGTTTAGGTTTTCTTCGTCTTGTGTGCCCTGCCTTGCCAGTTTCTCTTGATAGTCCATTTTTGTGATTGAACCTTCGGTATTCTCTAACGTCTATGTGTCATCAAATGATGCCCTTCGTCCGTTATAAAGGTTTTCACATACTAATCATCTTTAAAGTGTTTACCCGAACGGACCTAACATTTGCATGGACGGTTCCACGGGGAGTGAGATCCAAATGAAGTTAATCTCCCAATGGCTATTAGGGGTGGGCATAATAACATTTTATACACCAAAGGACATCAGAACGACATTGATTCCCAGAGGTAGAGTTTATCGCCGGAAGTAAGGAAGATCGTTCACCTACAGGCAAGGGGCGTTTCAAGCTCATTTTAGGGTATGAGTTATTCTAATTGGTGAAGACCCTACTGTGACTGTGAAATGTAGGACAGTAATAAAAGCACTGTTCCTTTACTTTAATTTATGTCGAAGTGTTGAATAGTTTCTCATGCTGATTTATATCGATATCTTTTCTTACTAAAATAAATTGTTCGATATGTGTTGTTCAGCATTATTATGATGCATAAATTTAGATTTTTTGGAAGCGAATGTTTGCCGTCTGCTGTTTCAGTGAGCTATTTTTTTTTATTTGAAAGAGTTATGTAATTCATGCATTAAGACTGTATTTTTATTAATTGTCATAAACAAAGTAAAAAGTGGTTAACTTTATTGCAGGAACAATATCACATATTTGTTTGAGGCTGGATACGTCATCAGGAGTATAGTCACGTGTCATTTTATCAATCTACCATTGGAATTTTTTGAAGAATCATTTGTACACAAACATGGGTACCAGCTAGAAACTTTTTATATGACTCACCGATGGGAAAGGATACGACGGTTTTCAAATACAATAAAGTTTAAATCTATTGTACAGTCATTGGACATTCAATGCAGAAATGCAAAAGTCGTCGTTGTCAAGACAATAAGAACACCGTTATTTATTCTAAAGAATTTATTTACTGATCTAAAGAACTTTAAGGTCTTGCATCTGGTGCGGGATCCTCGTCCTACTATAATGTCACAGAATACGGCCATTCAAAGGATAGAATCAGTTTCAAAATACGCAGGAAATTTTTGCTCGCGCATTCTTAATGATATTACTACTTCCGATATTTTGACAAATTATGATTATCCAGGACGAATTATTAGAATTCATTACGAAAATTTAGCATTTTATCCCATAAATATGACTATGGAAATTTATAAATATTTAAATTTATCTTTTTCGATTAACGTTGAAAAATCAGTGTTACATATGACGTCATCAGGAAATAAAGAAGGTGGTGTATTGAGTACAGTGATAGGAAATTCAACAGAAGTATTGCATAAATGGCGGAATACTGCTAGCATGAAATTTGTGTTAGACGTGGACAGGCAGTGTTTTTCAGTGTATGAAAGACTCGGATATGTTCCTGTGTACAATCAATCTGTATTGCGAAACATGTCAATACCACTATTTCTCAACAGGAATTGGACATTTGAATTCGGTTATGAAATGCCCAGTTCATAAAACAAGGGAGACAACTATCTATGTATACAAATACCCGGATCATAAAACAAGGGAGATAACTTTCTATGTATACAAATACCCGGATAATAAAACAAGGGAGACAACTCTATATGTATAGCTATCGTTTCCTCAACGTTAAGTGTTGTGTTCGTGATATTGCGGCCTACATTAAATAAGAAATAATTGTGTAATGCATGCATTTCTGGAATAATTCAAAGGGACAGTTTTATCATGTCCTGGTATGCACAGTTTTACGAGATTTCAAAATATGTTTTATGTTAAATCAATAAATATCATTCACCATTACATCGTTCCAGGCCTCTACAGTCATAACACATTGGAGCATGAGTATGTACAGCTACTCGAGGAAAAACAGCCAATCAGAACATCACATCTAAATATAAACGGAGTATTAGTGCAGAATTTGTGCTTATGAGTTTCCTGATTGTGAGACCAAATGAATAAATAATGCGTTTTGCTTCTATACCGTTTTAAGTAATTCTAAAAATACATGCATTTTCTCATGTGATTTTATTATGCAAATACGGTTTAGGTAATTTTAAATACATACTTGGTTTTAGGTAACCTAAAGTACACACACGGTTTTAGGTAACCTAAAATACACAGACGGTTTTAAGTAACCTAAAGTACACACACGGTTTTAGGTAACCTAAAATACACAGACGGTTTTAAGTAACCTAAAATACACAGACGGTTTTAGGTAACCTAAAATACACACACGGTTTTAAGTAACCTAAAATACACAGACGGTTTTAAGTAACCAAAAATACACAGACGGTTTTAAGTAACCTAAAATACACAGACGGTTTTAAGTAACCAAATTTACACACACGGTTTTAGGTAACCTAAAATACACAGACGATTTTAAGTAACCAAAAATACACAGACGGTTTTAAGTAACCAAAAATACACACACGGTTTTAGGTAACCTAAAATACACACACCGTTTTAGGAAACCTAAAATACATACACAGTTTTAGGTAATTAAAATATTTGGCTTTTCAATCTATTGATCTTAAGCGTGCCTGGTGGAGGTTATTCCAGAAACGCATCGTACATACACTGTTTTAGGTAATATAATATACATACAAGGTTCTATGTCATCTAAAATATATCTTCTAAGATATCGAACAACCGTTTTTAAACTCACCTGACCGAGGATATATTATTTACGTTATTTGTGTTTGTTTTCCGTATAGTGGTGTCCAACACATATTGTGTTGTGTTTTTGTTTGCTTTTTCTTCGTCTTGTGTGCCCCGTGTTGCCAGTTTCTCTGGATTGTCTATTTTGATTGCACCTCTGATATTCTCTATTAACGATTATTTGTCATCAAATGTTGACCATCGTTCGTTTGAAAGCTTTTCACATACTAATCATCTCCAAAACTGTTCACCCGAACAGAACTAAAATTTGCATGGACGGTTCTACGGGGGGGGGGAGATCCAAATGAAGTTAATTTCCCATGGGCTATTAGGAGTGGGAATGTATTTATCTATAAAAAATATTTCGACTTCGTAAACAACATGTATTGTGGATAACAACCTCACATCTGGTCATAAAATTTTATACACCAAAGAACATTAGAACGACATTGATTCCCAGAAGTAGAGATTATCGACGGGAGTAACGAGTACCGCTCAACTGTAGACTAGGGGTCTTTTATAACTCATGTTATAGTATGAGTTATTCTCATAGTTGAAGACCCTACTGTGACTATGAAATGTAGGGCAACCATCAAAGTGTTGTTCCTTTACTTTAATATGTGTCGAAGTTTTGAATAGTCTCTCATGTTGATTTACATCAATATCTTTTCTTACTAATATAAATATTGCGAAATTTGTTGCTCAGCATCATTGTCATATATAGAACGTTCGTGGTCTCTGCTGTGTCAGTGAGCTAGCACTATAAAAATCCAATTAAGAGTTTCGTTTATTTGAAAGAACTATGTAATTCATGCTTACTGTATTTTTATTTCTTATCATAAACAAAGTACAAAGAGGTTAACTTTATTGCAGGAACAACATCTCATATTTGTCTGAGGTTGAATACGTCATCAGTAGTATAGTCACGTGTAACTTTATCAATCTGCCATTGGAATTTTTTGTTGGATCATTTGTACAAAAACATGGCTACCAGCTGGAAACGTTTCACAGGACTCACCGATGGATAACAAGACGACGATTTTCAGAGACAATAAAGTTTAAAGCTATTGTACAGTCATTAGACATTCAATGCAGAAATGCAAAAGTCGTCGTTGTCAAGACCATAAGAACACCGTTATTTATTCTAAAGGATTTATTTACAGATCTAAAGAACTTTAAGGTCTTGCATCTGGTGCGGGATCCTCGTCCTACTATCATGTCACAGAATTCGGCCATTCAAAGGATAGAATCAGTTTCAAA
The DNA here is from genome assembly GCA_002080005.1 of Gigantidas platifrons. Classification (NCBI taxonomy): domain Eukaryota; kingdom Metazoa; phylum Mollusca; class Bivalvia; order Mytilida; family Modiolidae; genus Gigantidas; species Gigantidas platifrons. The sequence goes on from MJUT01048325.1 coordinate 226,368, forward strand.
CTACGCAGGAAATTTTTGCTCGCGAATTCTTAATGATATCACGATTTCCGATATTTTGACAACTTATGATTTTCCAAGACGAATTATTAGAATTCATTACGAAAATTTAGCATTTTATCCCATAAATATGACAATGGAAATTTATAAATATTTGAATTTAACTTTTTCGCTTCACGTTGAAAAATCAGTGTTGAATATGACGTCATCAGGAAAAAAAGAAGCTGGTGTATTGAGTACAATGAAAGGAAATTCAACAGAAGTTATGTATAAATGGCGGAATACTGCTAACATGAAATTTGTGTTAGACGTGGACAGGCAGTGCTTTTCAGTTTATGAAAGACTCGGATATGTTCCTGTGTACAACCGATCTGTATTGCGAAACATGTCCATACCACTATTTCTCATCAGGAACTGGAAATTTGAATTCGGTTATGAAATGCCCAGATCATAAAACATGGCAGATAACTTTCTATGTATACAAATGCCCGATCATAAAACATGGTAGACAACTTTCTATGTATGCAAATACCTGGATCATAAAACATGGGAGACAACTTTCTATGTATACAAATACCTGGATCATAAAATATGGGAGACAACTTTCTATGTATACAAATATGCGGATCATAAAACAAGGGAGATAACAATGTATAACTATTGTTTTCACAACGTTCGGTGATGTGTATTGCAGGTTACATTAAATAAGAAATAATTTTGTAATGCTTGCATTTCTGGAATAATTCAAAGGGACAGTCTTATCATGTTCTTGTATACACAGTTTTACGAGATTTCAAAATAAGTATATTTTATGTTGAATCAATAAATCGTCATTCACCATTACACCGTTCCAGGCCTCAACGGTCATAACACATTGGAGCATGCGTCTGTACAGGTACTCGGGGGAAACAGCCAATCAGAACATTGCATCTAAATATCAACGGAGTACTATTGCAGAATTTGTACTGAAATGTCTTATAACTGTGAGAGTGGGGTCAAATGATAAAATAATACATTTTGCATCTATACCGTTTTAGGTGATTCCAAAAAAATACATACACCATCTCATGTGATTTTAAAAATGCAAATACGGTTTTGGGTAATTTAAAATAAATACTGTTTCAGGAGAATTTCAAAGTCTTATTTTATGTGCGAATTTCACGTTTTTCTGTTGTGTTCAGTATTAATTAAATGGTTATTGCCATAGAATTCCACCTTGTATTGTACTGTTTATGAGATGTAACTCTGATTTCTACTCAAATAATGAATTGGAGATAATGTTATCCACAAGGTTATCCACAGATTGCTTTAATGTCAGACGGATCAGCGAACATTTTGCTAACCAATAGCTGATCACGCTTTGATCCTCTCCACTTATCCCCCGTGGGTCGATTCATACGAAAACCGTCTTTTTGGGATTGTTCCGTAGCTGATTTGCATTTAGAAGTTTCCATAAGAACGATGTTCGTTTCGTCTTTACCCCCAGTTGTGTGTAGAAGGGTTCATGTTTTATTTACATTATTTGTGTTTGCTTCCGTACAGTGGTGTCCAACACATATTGTGTTGTGTTTTTGATTTGTTTAACTTCGTCTTGTGTACCCTATGTTGACAGTTTCTCTGGATTGTCCATTTTTGATTGCCCCTTCGGTATTCTATAACGTTTGTTTGTCTTCGTATTGTGTACCCAATGTCGCCAGTTTCTCCAGATTGTCCATTTTTGATTGCCCCTTCGGTATTCTCTAACGTTTATTTATCTTCGTATTGTGTACCCAATGGCGCCAGTTTCTCCAGATTGTCCATTTTTGATTGCTCCTTCGGTATTCCCTAACGTTTATTTATATAACAACATATCACTCAAATTTTCATTGTTCAGTGAAACCTGTCTACATCGAACCATGGTGGCGACCATAAAACTTTCGAAGTGACTACTTCAATTTAACTACTAGGAATTCCTGTCTCAGTAGTTTCCTTGTTTGCGCCTACTCTCTATCAAGGAACTCATAATAGGAACCACAAGCTCTGGAATATCGGATCAATTGATAGGAATATACTCCATATGCAGGTGTTGTGGAATATTGCTACATATAAAATTGGAAGATTGAAATCATTTCTTTTATCGTAAAGTTTCGTTCTTAATCGGTCCTTACTGCCAATGTCGAGGTGTAGGTCAATGTGTGAAGCAAACCTATCTGTATCTGTGGTAACCTTTATTGCAAGATCAATGGGATATATGCGATTAACAAAATCACAAAATTTAGAATTAATTAGTAAAAGGACGTCTTCTTTATAGCGGAACGTGAAATTAAAGGACCCGGCTAGCTTATTTTCATTTTTCTTGAGAAGCCTCTTGTATGAAGTCTGCTCCCTATTAATAAAGGAACAAGTCGGATAGAAGTGGAGAACAATTGGTACCTATGCGAATACAGACCAAACATAACAAATAATGTTGTTAATCAAAACTGCGAGCATTTTTTTGGTAGGACCAGGGTTTTTTTTATGTTTTTTTTATTTTACAAAATAAGATTTGTCCCTTTCTAAGACAAGATATTTGTATCTACTTGATGTTCTATTTTTCATGAAACACAGTTCGAGAAATTCTGTTAATCTGTCTTTTCATTTTGAGCGAGCAATAGTTGTGAAGAGACCAGTGAAGTCAAATATTTAATGCTGCACCTGGAATAATAAGGACATTCTAAAATGCTTCAATTTGTCCCGAATAAAAGTAAAACATTATTTTGTCATTTTATTTTAATTACTAAAATAAAAGTAGAAGTTTCTGTAATTCACTGGTATATATCTAACATCATGATATATACAAGGTTCGTGTGTGATGTTTTATAACACTTGTTAACTTGTGAATACATGTTTTAAGAATATGATTTAAATGCTAGTTTCAAGAAAACCGTTGACATTTTTTTTTATTATTCATGATATAAGCGACACATAATTTGTATAAGTTTAAGCACTATAAGAATATGATTTTACTTCTGTTCAGGATGTGACTATTGGTAAAAAAAAATGGCTCTTTGAAGATGATCTGCTCACTCAAATGGTATATAAAATAAGTTTACAATTCGTGCACTTTACAAAAGCAAATTACAGTTGTATAGTTTGTCACCTTTATTGAAGATCAGAAGTTCAACTAGATTTATAGGGTAAACAATGTTATGTAACAATAGAGTTTATAATACTGTTGGCAATCACAGATATTTGGGGCTCACTGTGGGAAAAACCGATTTTCCTCTCAATCTTTGTTTCGACGCCAGCTTGTATTATACTGACATTGTCAGAGACTTTGGCATTTTCAAGGCATTCTCGGTACTATGTCCAAAGGTCCCTCCAAATCTGAACTTTTCACCTACAAAGAAAACATATAATATGAATGCAGAAATCTTATTTTTCAAATATCAGTTGACTGACACTAGGGCATCTTTCCTAGCAAATGGTTACCATGTGTGTCACCTTGAGAGGAAGGGGGAAAACAGACAATAGTCTCCGCTAGCGAAGATGACTCAAGAAAAGTTCCGTTTATTGAATTGTGTAAGAGTATGGATTTGTATGTGCATCCTGTGCCCTCTGAACTGCACAAATCAGAATTTAAAACGTTTAAACTCAGAGGTCTTACACAGGAATCATGCTTGCATACGAATGTTCATTAAAATGTAATAAATTGGGATTATATCTATGCAGTAGAACCTCGTTATATCGAAATACGACAAGTCGTTTCTATATCGAAGCAAACATTTTGTCAGTCCATAGTACAACTACGTTTGATTCCGATAAGTGTTCCCGATAAATCTTTCATGATCACTGGTTAAGTTTGTCAGTGACCTGTGATACATGTCTGATGTTTCCTCCATAAATTTCATATGTACATAATTAAGTTTGTCAATGACTTATGAGACAATTGGAGGTTTCCTTTATCAAAGAATATGACCGCCACGATATAACTGTTGATATTAGAGTAATCAGCTGTTATAATACACTACGATCCACGTAACATCTGACAGAACCTGATTAGAGGTCATATCCATGTGACCCTTAACGAAATCAACCAATCAGAGAGCTTTCCAATGTCGATGTGATAATAAAAAGGGTCAAAAGACGTGTTAAGTTTTTGTCAGCGGATTTTAATTGGTTGTTATGAGTTCATCTCAGTACGACCTCTAATCGGTTTCTGTCAGATGTTAAACGGGACTACTTTTAATAAGATCGCAACTTTAATCTAACCTTATTGTAGTAAAAATGTCCCATTGTTTCTGCCACCAGTGTAAACGACAGAACAATTACATGTCTTAGCAATAAGAAGTCAATTGTTTTCAATAAATTTGGGCCCATAAAGTTCCTGTGACAAGCCACGAAAGTAGGGCTCATGTATTTGTGTTAGGGTACTGTGACAAGCCAGGAAAGTAGCGCTCATGTATTTGTGTTAGGGTACTGTGACAAGCCAGGAAAGTAGCGCTCATGTATTTGTGTTAGGGTACTGTGACAAGCCAGGAAAGTAGCGCTCATGTA
>MJUT01048325.1:234011-254024 GCA_002080005.1 Gigantidas platifrons
GTTGGATATATAGGTTTTCCCTCAGCTCCCATTCTGACTTCTTTGGAAGCTTTTCCATCGGCAGGCTCTGATTTTACACGCATTAAATCGTCTGTGAACTCGTTTAATGCAAGCTGTGTTATGATTGGATAACCCATTCCAAGCTGACCTCTGCTTCGTGGAACAAAACCGGTGTATCCTAGAAAAAAGATTGTTTGTTGATTGGTTTGGTTTGGTTGGTTTATGATGTTTAGCGCCACTTTCAACAATATTTCAGTTATATCGTGGAGGTCAGTTTTATTGGTGGAGGAAACCAGAGTATCCGGAGTAAACCACTGACCTGACGCAAGTTACTGACAAACTTATTCCCATATTTTTGTATCGAGTACACCTCGCCATGAATGGGGTTCGAACTCACAACTTTAATGGTGATAGGCACTGATAGCACAGGTGGTTGTAAATCAAACTACCATACGATCACGACCACGACGGCCCCAAGAATGATTGTATTCTACATATATTGTACTTAATTTTAAGAATGATTTTCCATCTTCTGGAAAAGGTTCCAACGTGATATGATATACACATTGGATAGCTACACATGACGTCATTAATGATTATCTTTTTACCCTTAATTTCAATTTCACATTTTGTCCATTATGTATCTTTACTTTCTAAGTTCCGTGTTGTGATGACCATTACGATTCCCTCACAAAAACTATATTGGGTTCGTCACCTCTAGTTGTTTGTCGGAGGGCTCATGTCATATTTGTTATTTGTGTTTGTTTGTATATAGTGGTATCTAGCACGTCTTTACTATATGAGTAACATAAGCATCTGGGTTAACCTCCGGGTTTTGGTGGGGTTCGTGTTGGTCTTATTTTTAGTTGTCTGAGTTGTGCTTTTTTTTATTTGTTCGTCTTCGTCCCGTATCTTTTGTGTCCTGTGTCTCTGGATTGTCCATACTTGCTTGCCCCTTCTGTATTTTCTAACATTTATTTCAACACATGCATTTTCTCGATGACTTCTTGCAATGATATTTAAAGGCAAAAAATAGGTAAAAAAATTAGTTTTGATACATATACATAAAAACAATGATAGTTAAAATAACATATATCCGCAAAAAGTACATTTGCCGCATTGATATAACTGATATATTGTTGAAAGTGACGTTAAACGGCATAAGCCATAACAACACCCCTCCTCCCCCACCTCCACCACCACCACCTATTTAATGTCTTAAATATTTTTTTTTCTGAATAGCACATTTTTACCTGACATAAAACATTTTCGTGGATTTCCATTTTCCATATAAAAAGGTGATTTGGCTTGTTGAAGCTTGGATTTGGAGATATACGGTTTCGCTTCAGACGCAACTGGTTTTAAAGGTGTAAAATATCGACTTCTTATTGCCTAAAATAGAAAAAAAAAGACCATAAAGTAGTGGGTCATAGTTGCTATAGCGCTACTAATGGCAACGTTAAATTATCTTTTACTTACAAGTCGCCATCATGAATTGTTTGATCGCCATCTTGTGTCTGTCTTACATATGCGACACAGGGTTTATTTTCAATGTCGTAATGTCTTCTCGTCCATGTTATTTTGTTTACGACATTTACAGGACTTTGAACATTACACAAAGCCCTGTAAAACGACGGGTGCCACATGTGGAACAGAAACTGTTTACCACTTGGAGCATCCAAGTTCGCACGGAATTTTTTATGAGTTCATTTTCCCATCTTTAGTTCTATGTATTTGTTCACGTTGATTATTGTTTGTCTTTGTTTCCATGAACCTAGTTTAACCCCGCCACTTTGTATTGGAGTGCCTGTATCAAGCCAGGAAAGTTACCGATCGTGTAGGTGTGTGTTAGGGAAATCAATTTTTCCCCTTTCTACGATTTTTCTTGATTGTATTCTAAAACTGTTCCGACAGTGTGGTATTTTAAAACTGTTCCGAAAGTGTGGTATTTTTCGTTTTTCATTTTATTTCTTCTACCTTTTATTTCTTTTTTTCTCTCTCTCTGTATTTGGTTACTATTTCTTTTTTCTTAATACGTCTGTGTATCTTCTGTCTTTCATGGTAATTATAAATAATATTGAGTCGGCGTATTTATTTCAAATTCACTTTTTCAAACCTTTAGTCGATACATAGTATTCGTGTTTCTCATCGCCAACCAAATACGTAATTTATTTTTTGCCATTTTGAAACACAGCTTAGTACACCAACAACCAGATTGCAGATGTTATAACGATTGTAAAACATGTTGATCCTTTAAATAAAACATTAATAACAAAGTTGGCTCCAATATTGACATATGCGAGCGAATGTAAAACGTATACAAACGACGCCGATGACGGACGTCAACGTGACGACAATAGTTGACACACCTCTTCCTTTCAAGTCTCATGTGAACTTTAAAACACGTTTCTTAGCAGGAGGGTGCAGTAAAAACTGGGTTAATACGACACAACTGTTCAATGCCAAGTATTCACGCCATTGTTTAACTTGCGACCATTACACAGACTATCATGATACAAACCGGCATTGGCTTTCCATCCTCGTCTGTCACTTGTTTTCCTTGTTGCATAACTTCCGTTAATTTCATATTTTTCAACTTTGAATCATACTCTCTTTGATCAACCTCAAAATCTGTTATTGCACTTTTACACGTTTCAGCGTATCTTTTACCAAAATAGTGCTCACTGCGTGGGATAAAACCTATAAAAAAAAACAAATTCAGACATTAATTAAACTTTTATCCTAACGAGTTTTCTGGGCGTTAGGGACTGTGTGAAAATGACTCCCCCAGATTAGTTAACTATTACATAATTGTTCACACATGCTTATTATCATTTATTAAGTTTATCAATGTATATATGTTCTCTGTACCTATGGTGTTGGCTTATGATAATAACGTTCATTCATTCATTCATTCAGTGTTGGCGTGAAATATAGAAACCTCAGCGAGGGGCATGGGGACAATTAGAATTCCCAGTATGTTCAAGGCAGAATCCTAGTGCTCGGGATTAGGGAGGAGAAAGCTTGAGGAATTACAGTCATTATTCTTATTTTGATTGATGCTGTATAACATATGCTTTGCCAGTTTTAGGGGGAGGGGTGCATACTAAGTACACCGTCTCTAATTCCGCACCTGGGAATAGCATCCACTAAGTATGTAATCAGTGGCTATCACCACTAAAGTTATCAGTTCAATTCCTCTGTGGTGTACCCGATGCAACTATCTAGAGAATCTATATAAAGATAACGGTCATACGTATCCCTTAACTACTACATAATATGCAATGATTGCAGGATAAACAACGCAAACCAAATATCACAAATATTAATTCACTTTTTCTCTTTTTTTCTCTATCATATCTAATCACATAGCACATTTTGGGAATATATATCACAATGTACGATTACATTCACACATTCCCATCAACTTAAATCATTCCCAAAACACATAAATCCGAGATTATCGAGCAAAGAAAGATAACTCTAACATAACTAAAGTCTTTCTGCTTGAACTTGATGATAGCTGACCACAATACATGTTATGGTAAATATGATAATTTACACATCTTTTAAATAAGTAGCAGTGATTTCAGATTAAAAGTTTCTCATGCGAGTCTATTTACACCGGAAGCAGCACAACATATATTATCTTATTATTGGATAATTCCAAATAATATCTGAAAATGGGGAGGGTATTGGTCACTTTGTCATATGCCCTCTGATAAAATTTATTTAAGAAATAAATCATGGAAGCCAGAATGTGTTGGGAGTTTTAACATGGATTGGCGGATATTAGTATTTTATCTCGAGCCAGAAGCGAGAGATAAAATTTACTAATATCCGCCAATCCATGTTAAAACTCAAAACACATTCTGGCTTCCATGATTTATTCCGATTCTGATATGTCTAAGAGTACAAATACGGTAGTATACTCTGATTGGAAGACGGTAATTTATACATACGCTTGTGGAAAATGTCGCACACAATTTATGTAACTCGAATAATACTGCGCCTTCTATCGGCATTATTCCGGTCACAATTTATGCTGCCAATGGAAACGTCAGTCACATTTATCGGCGCATGTGCTAATGAGATAATACGAAGAAATAATTATGTTTGTTTTAACAAAGGGAAAGAGTGGGGTCATGTTAGAATTGGTGATATTTAACCTCGAGGTCATGTTGACTACGGGTATCAACGTTATTTGGGTGTCATTGTTGTTGGTTGTTTTTTGTTTGTTTGTTTGAAAATTTGACTCGTCTCTCTGGTTATAATAAAACGTTAATGAGGACGACACATGAACAAGATAAGTTCTTCTTTAGATGTAATAATGAACATTGCATGATCGCCGATCACAAAATCATTTTTACAGTTTCTGAGATTTTGCGAAAATGTATTTGAAATTTCCGCAAAATAACCTTGCAGAACTTCCAAACGGAAAATGGCTGTCAAGGACATAGCCATATATTTCAAAATCAATCATTTAAAATGTAAAAAGCCGCATAAAAACGTTGGAAATTAACATGAAATGCTCAGATTTGTGTACAAAACTATGTGTTACACCAACCAGGCAGCCTTAAGACATTAAACATTATAACTTTATGCCATTAGGAGGCGATGTTTGACCCCCTAGATATATACCTGTATATCCTGGAATCATCTTCTCAATCAGTTTCTGGTCACCCCAGCTTTGTGTTCTTGACCGCAATAAATGTGCCCGGAAATCGTTACCATCAGATTTAAGAGAGGCTGGTGCGCTCCCTCGAATGTCTGCCAAAACGAGGTTACCCGAACTAGCAACATTCTTATCGTCTAGTAATCTGCAAGTTGTTTTTCCAAATGTGTTTCCTATTTGGTATTTGAATTGAGGACAGAAACCGCCATATCTAGAAAAATATATATAATAACATAAAATTAGTCAAATGTGCAAAGTAGAAACTCACGTGATGTTACCAAAATATTTCTATTCATAGAATAAAATGTGAAAATTATGAGGCATCGGCGAAAGTCGTGAAGAAAAATTACAACTTATTGTATTTGTTTCAACTGGAAGGGGGCTGGACTTGAAGGGAAAACAATCAGAATGTCTTAGTTTTAATTATTTTCTGACGAATATTGTTATGGTAAGACCTAGAATGGATTTGAGTACCTGTCGTTTGTGTGAATGAGTGTTGTCCGAGTAAGCACTTTTTCAGCTATATTATCGCGAGATCAAGTCAGATACTGATGACGTCCGTTGTGTACTACACCAACACTATTATTTGATTCCTAACCAACCAGTCTTTGCTCTTCCTCCTTAATGCAGTATTCTTAGCGGATGAGCAACAAATACAAATTTAATAAGTTTTTTGTTTGTCCCGGTCCGGTTCTGTCGTTTGCAGAGGATAACATGTTTTCCTGTAATTTTGCGCATAATACGAAATAAAATGTAAATAAATAGTTAGCCGTTTATTGCTTCTGAATAAACAACCGGGTGATAGGTTGAAAATAACACAAACTGATAAAATGGCCAAAGAAAGTATACAATTTGTATGATTTGTACATCGTCGGTGATTCCATGGTTAGTATCGTGTTGAGTACAAACTATGGACGCTATGACGACACTAGAGGAGCAGGAACTTTTTACCCTTCCGGAGCACATGAGTTCACCCTTGTTTTTAGTGGGGTCGAGTTGTTCAATCTTTAATTTTATGTGTAGTGTTTTGTAAATCATTGTTTTTACTATTGTCATTTTTATTCTTGGTCGTTGTATTGTCTGTCATTCTTCAATTTACGGCTTCTGGTTACCTCCCTTTGGTATTTTTTAACTTTTCTTGGACGTTTCAGTTTTATAGGCTTAAAGTTAATACCAATTCAAATTATTTCAGCTGATTTTATTGAAATTAGTTCAAGTAGGAATTGAATACTCTTTGTTATGGATTAAAATATAATTTGATCAAATTAAGACGATTATTAATAAATTTCTTAACGATTTGTAACAATAAGTTTTACTTTTGTAAAACCTTAAGAAAAATATGTTAATCATAATAATAGCTGTGTATTCAAGATTATGTGTATCTCACTTAAATACACGTGTATTGGTGTAGTGTACAGAACAAATAGTTCGTGAAAACCACAACATAGAGAATTAAATAATCGACAAGAATGTAAAAATAAAGTCCAGTTTTTTTCCCATATGTATAAGGGTGCACAAAACCTTAATTAAATTTTAAGTGTCAAAATTTAATTAACACTTAGAATTAATTGAAATGTACATCAATTTAATTTACACTTACAGTTTGAGACTTAAAGTTAATTAAGGTTTATGCAATCAATGACTGGGTTAGACTAACCATAATCAAATTGAAGTGTCAATTAATACTTTATTGACACTTGAAATTACTTGAAATGTACATGAAATATGCTTACACTTAAATTTGATTTGAGCAGAAACTTAATAGAGGTTTGTGCAAACCAGTGTTATATTGAGTTATATGATAGTTAATGACAATTTAATTAACTGCTAATGAAGAAGTGGTATCTGATGGATCAACGATTTATTAAAATATCAGCCCCCCCCTCCCCCAAATAAAACCTAGCGATCTTGATTTCGGATAATTCGCTCCCTTTGTAAACTCGAAGTGAAGATTATGTCCGCTTGACCCGAAGTAAATGGTATGTTCGTTCGACTCGAAGTAAACATTAGGTCCGTTCGACACAAGGTAAATGTTAGGTCCCTTCGATTCAAAGTAAACATTTGGTCTGTTCGAAGTGCTTTCTGCTTACAGTTTTGGTTAATTTAAGCCGAGAAATCGAATACTCGTTTTTTAAGTAAATTCATTGGTTCGTTCTACTTCTACGAACGAGATTCCATTTTACAACTCTCTCTCTCTCTCTCTTAAACAATTTTCTTAATTTTTTTTATATAATGAGTAGATGTTGGGTTTTTTTGTTTTTTGTTTTTGCATTTAACGCACATGTATGAGCTAATTAGATACAATACATTAAAATGGAAAACAAAAAAATACCACTGTATGAACTTTACCAAAATCCTATCGAAAACCCGTAGAAAATGGCAAAATCAATACTCCTAACAGACAAATACAAGACCACTCTCTTTCAACAATACCATTCCTATGGGAACATTTGGCAGACATGCCATGAAATAAACAAACAAACAAAATTTAACGGTTGCTACCTATAAATGTTATCGTTAATAATTACTGTGTAGGAAATTTACTTCAGTATATTCAATAGAATTTTTGTTTCAATACATACATATTTTATTAGTCTATTTTATGAGATCTTTGTCAGGTACATTTTAGAATTTCCGGTTTTATTGTTTAAAATTTACAAGTTAAACAGTAAATCAATAGAACGAGATGATTTTATTAAAACAATTTTATTCAACATAGAGACTGTTTAGTTTTAACTTAAAACATTGCAATTGGTCGTCACAACACGACCATTTAAAAAAGAGAACACAATTTCCTCCTAATTGCCATCCCATATTGATCCGTCATATATATATATATAATATAATCACTGCCAGTAGTGTTCTATTCTCAAAGGTGTCTTATGTCTGTAGGAGCAAATCTGAAGAGATAATTTTTATATTAGATTTACTGGTGAATTATGGGTGTATAAAGACGTAACATTTTAAGTATGAAAATTTAGAAATCTAATTTTACGTGTTTGATGTTGTGTTTATATATTCACGTAAGAGTCCTCATCCATGTCATTGTGCTTATGTTTACCATTATCAGCTGTTGTTTATCAGTAACTCCCAGCCCACTTTACGATAAGTAATGACATATTAATGCGCATGTCTCCCGATCAGGCTGATCGGATGTTTCTAGTTAAAAGGCAACTTTCAACAACAGTTTTGTTATACCGTAATGGTCAGTTTTATATATGCATGGGAGTTTCAAACCAGAGAACTTGGACAGAAGTCAATCACTTTCATTCCCTGCTTTATTCAACTTCACAGAAGGTTGTATCGAGTACATCTAGCCACGTACGGTATCGAGTACACCTAGCCACGTACGACAGTCGAGTACACCTAGCCACGTACGGTATCGAGTACACCTAGCCACGTACGGTAGTCAAACGCATACTTTGATAGTGAAAGATACTGATAGATTGTCTCTCGCATATTATGTAATACAGAGTGTGTGTTCGTACTAATACAGATGCGCTCTCGGTAGATGGCGATAAATACAGGAAGTACGAGAAGCTTAACATCAATGGCGACATTAAAAACAAATAATCACATGATACAGTTAATAAGCATAACGAAAATTTGCATAAACTATATATATCAGAGGTCAACCTTAAAATATTCGGTTTTCATTGCAATCTAAATTAAGAAAACTCTGTTAATTATTTATTCGAAACATTAATAGCAGTTTACGTTTTCCTGTGTGACTAGTTTTGTTTGTTTGTTTGTTTGTTCGTTTGTTCGTTCGTTCACATGTATTTATTTATTTGTTTGTTTGTTCTTTTGTTCGTTCGATCACATGTTTATTTGTTTGTTGTTGTTGTTTTTTTTTCTTTTTCTGTTCGTTCTTTCACACGTATTTAATTATTTGTTTGTTTGTTTGTTTGTTTGTTTGTTTGTTCGTTCGTTCACACGTATTTAATTATTTGTTTGTTTGTTTGTTTGTTGTTATTCCACTGTTTACTATACAGTGATAGTATATAACCAAAGTATGCTTTACGAGGGGGTTGATTGATTGATTGATTGAACGCTTAAAACTTTATCAGTATTTTCTCCATATTATAAAGAATATATAGCCTGTTGATAAATCAAAACAGGTACAGATCCCACCTGTAGTCTAAAAGAGTTTGCCCACTTTATTTCCCACTTTACCATATGACCTCAATTGGAAAATTTACCATGTTCTATGGATGAACGGATTCGGTCGAGTTTCTACCAGTAATATGACCCCGATTGAATACAACCAGACTATATGTGGCTTTTAAAAGGCTCTCATGAAAGGAGTGACCCGCTATTATTTTGTTTTCAAAGAGAGATACCCGAGATCCGGACAAAAAATAAAGAAAATAAAAAATCAACACATGTATAAACAATTTCCAAATATGTCCACCCTCCTTTTCCTTTTGGGTTATCTTATGGTGTGCCATTAACAAATGAGTAGGAAAATTATAGTTAGGGTTATTTTGTTTAGCGTCACTTTCAACAATATTTCAGTTTTATTGGTGGAGGAAACTGGAGTACCCGGAAAAAAAACCCACCGACTTTCTGCAAGTCACTGACAAACTTTATGACATAATGTTGAATCGAGTAATCCTCACCATGAACGGAATTCGAGCTCACAACCTTAGTGGTGGTAGACAATGATTGCACATGTAGTTGTAAATCCAACTTCCATACAATCCCGACCACGATTACCCCAGGATCTCTTAACCGAGGGTAATCATTTCTATGGAGTCATTGGAACTTTGTCTGACATATTGTATTAATACTCCTTATAAAGGAAATTAGCAAAGACCGTTTTCTTTAATGAGAATCATTTTCTCTCTCTTTCTGTTTTATTATACCCCATTAATTTGTTTTTCCATTCTGATCTCCTCTATCAATATTGAAATTGAAAACTTTAAATTGAAATTAGTTCCGAAATTTTTCATTGATAATTGTGATTAAGAGAAAATATTATACATGTAGTTCAAAGGGAATTTAAAGCAGTTTCTAGGTTTAATTGCATTTTATCGACACTTAATCAACTGATTGTATTAACAACTGTTCAAACTAATACACTTAATTAGAAAATGTGTATTGGGGATCAATTTCTTTAGTTAATTATTAATAGAAACATGGATTACGTTACGTACTTACATAAAAAGAAATATATCTACCCCGTTCTTAAGAATATATTTTGCAACTGTCAGATTAAACATTTCCAAATATTGAAACACGGGTGGGGGGGGAATATTATACAAGGGGGTATGAATACAAGAACATTTAACCAGTGTTTTCTTCATTCGGGTGGATTACTATTTCATTTGGGCAAAAAAAAAAATCTTTCACTTCAGCGGAAAATTGTACTTCATTTGGGGGAATAAAATATATCAAGAGTAGATTTTGGAAGTTTCAGGGTGGGGTAGTCAAAATCAATATACAAGAGGATATGAATACAAGACGATTTTACTCATCGGGGTGGTGTAGTCAAAAATATTATAACCTAAGTTAGTAAACAGAGCTTATATGAACTCGTTAGACAAGAGCAGATTATTTGTCTTTGTTTATTTTCATTCTATTTTGGTTAGGGGTTATAGAGTTTAAAGCAACTTTCAACAATAGTTCAGTTATATCGTGGTGGTCTGTTTTATTGGTTGAGGAAAACGGATCGAAGTACACAGAGGAAACCACCGACCTGTCGCAAATCACTGACAAACTTTATCACATAATGTTGTATCGAGTACACCTCGCCATGAACGGGATTATTATTTATTGTTTGTGAACTTGTTCTTGTTGTCAATCCGGCTGAAATACTGCTCATTTAACGTTAAACATATATGTTACCGCGCCTAACAAAAAGGGCCCATGTAGATGCGGTACTTCCGATTTTTCACTGTGACGTCGTAAAGTTTGCTACGTCACATCATACAAAGGAGCACCTGCTGACAGGACAAATGCATATAAATGAACTAATAAACTGAAATGAAACAGTACTGACTACATGCATATGGCTAAAAATTAAAAACTATCACAGATACCATCAATCTTGATAAATTTTTCATTGATTGATTGATTGATTGATTGATTGATTGATTGATTGATTGACGTTCAGTGAGCAGTATTTCAGCTATATTCAAGACCAGAACAAGTTCGGTGATGTATACAAATATAGAAGGGAAGGAAGAGATGGCTCATCTGAGACAATGACTTTTCACTGGCACTGAAAAAGTATGGAGAGTTGGGTACAATGTGCCTACTCGAAATCTACAAAAGAGATCTTAAATAGCGTCGCACTATCCAAACACGCTACCCACTATGGTCCATTGTCAGGTTGTCGTATTATAACCTGACAACAACCCTCAATTTTATTGTCGTGTATTTTTTGCAGATATCCCTACAATCACGATAAAACTGTTCAGAATTCTTCAGTCTTGTTTAAACGACATAGATTTATGCTTTTAGTTGATATTAAAAATATTCCCCTTTATAGAAGTCGGGTACAGCCATTTCGACTTTCCCTGTTTTTGGATTTTCTTCTTTCAAGGTTAGGGTTATGGTGTTTAACGCCACTTTCAACAATATTTCAGTTACATCGTGGCGGTCAGTTTTATTGGTGTACAATATACTGGTGATCCGTTGATTGAATTTTCTCCGACATCTTCTGATGAAATTAGAAAATTGATTATGAATTCACCTTCTAAGTCTTGCGATCTGGATCCCATTCCAACATATCTGCTAAAACAATGTATCGAAAGCTTTATACCGATTGTGACATCTTTAGTAAACAAATCTCTTTGCGACTCGTCGGTTCCAACAATCTTTAAACAAGCAACTGTCAGGCCACTATTAAAGAAACCTGGACTAGATAAGGAAAACCTGAAGAACTACCGTCCGGTCTCAAATCTCCCATTTGTGTCAAAAATAGTTGAAAAAGTAGTTTCGGCGAGAATTGAAAACCATCTAAACGCAAACAATCTAATGGATAGCAAACAGTCCGCATACCGGTCTTGTCATTCGACAGAGACAGCGTTATTGAAAGTCCACCACGACGTAGTAACAGCACTTGATAAGAACTGTTGCTGTATTCTTGTGATGTTGGATCTTTCCAGCGCCTTTGATGTGATCGACCATCAGATACTATTTCAAAGATTAAAACATAGTTATGGTATAACTGGATCGGCTTTAGCTTGGATCAAATCGTATCTGTGTGATAGACGTCAGTGTGTAGCTGTCGGCTCCGAATTATCCGAATCCCAGGAAATTAAGATCGGGGTTCCGCAAGGTTCGGTTTTAGGACCTCGACTCTATTGTCTGTTCAGTAAACCCATTGGTCGAATATGCGATCTTCACGATATGGATTATCATTGTTATGCTGATGACAGTCAGATTTATATTGTGGATGGGATGATATTTCGGCACGGTTAATGGCATGTCTCTCAGATATCCGCAAATGGATGAGTTCAAACCTATTAAAGCTCAACCAGGATAAAACAGAGCTAATGGTATTCGTCCCAAAACGGAATAAATCAGAAAATCATGATTATAACATTTCGTTCGGAGGAAACATCATATATGATGCAGAATTTGTGAAAAATCTTGGGATGTACCTTGACAAATCCCTTATCATGGAAAAACAATGCACTTCCGTTTCAAGATCATGCTATATGCACATACGTCGGATAGGTAGCATTCATCCGTTTATTTCCGAGAACGCATGCAAGATCCTGGTGAACTCTCTAGTAACATCGAGATTAGATTATGGCAATGCCCTACTATATGGCGTGAACAAACAATACACGAACAAACTCCAGCATGTACAGAACACTGCGGCCAGGCTTATAACACGGACTAAGAAATACGAACACATAACGCCTGTTCTGATCCAACTACACTGGCTTCCAGTTGAATACCGTATTCAGTACAAGATTCTTTTGTATGTGTTCAAGTGTCTTCACGAACTTGCTCCTGGATATTTGTCAGAACTTGTTACACCATACACCCCAGCGAGATCTCTGCGATCGGAAACAGCGTGTCTGGTAACTGTGCCTTCAATCAGGACAAAAACATACGGAGAACGAAGGTTCGACAAAGCGGCAGCGACGCTATGGAACAGTCTGCCATCTCAGCTTAGAAATGGTCATAAACTTGAGTGTTTTAAAAAAGATTTGAAAACGCACCTCTTTCGTAAAGCTTTTAATGTGTGATTCTGTGTATATATAGTCTTTCGTTGAGTTAACTTGCTTTTATCATTTTATTGTGTAATAATTAGGGTTATTTCTTATTGATTGCTTTGTATTTTTGTATTACTTTTTAATACTTGTGTTAATTTTAGTATAGTGTAAAGCGCTTTAGAGTATTTTTAGATAGGGCGCTATATAAGTGTATTTTATTATTATTATTATTATTAAACTGGAGTACTCGGAGAAAACCACCGACCTGTCTGGAAGACACTGACAAACGATTTTATTCTTTAATACTTATGTAACTTGTGAAAAGTATTTTCAACTTGCTTGGAATACTAGTAGAACTAATTTCCCACAAATATAAATATATTTTCTTGCAATTTCAACAACTGATATCATTTAATTACCTGTGTCAATACTTAATCAGCTGATTGTATTAAACAACTGTCTACAATATCAGTATTAAGTAGGAAAAGTGTATTGGAGATCAATTCTTTATGTAAATAATTTATGAAAACATGTAATATGGACTCTAAGTAAGATTGTTAAACTGATAAGTAAAGCATGGTGAAACAAATATTAAAATAAAAAAGACTTACCCGGGGGTGTGATAAGGGTCCGGTGTCATCAAGACACTCTTACCATTCGCCGGCAGTGGCATTTTTCCTCACTATTTTTTAAACAGGAAAATCGATGGAAAAAGAGAAGTGAACGAATAAGTTAATCTATTTCCTTTTTTACGCTGGTCGATTTTGGTATCTATGAAACGAATCCATTACGTCACTCCATTGTTCCGATAGGGGCGCACAGTAGAGATTTTCTTTCGTTTGCCCTTTGACACGAAACGGGATTAGCATTGTACAGCATGTATATATATATATATTACTTACAGAAATTAAAGCTCTGATTAAATTATAAGCTTTTACATGTTAATGCCATAATTAAATTATTTTTAGATTTACAACTTGATTAAAGTTTTTGAACGATATGTTTCGTCACTTTGCTAATTTTAAATACGCGTGTATTTGTATTCATCTGTCATAATTTGAATTAACACATAATAGGCCTATTAAATGTGTTACCATAGAAACATTGCTATTCAAATGCACAAAATTCGTGTAATTGTTATATTTCTCAGTTTGCAAATTGAAAATTTCAAACATTCAGATTCAGTTTGAAATTTTCGATTTGCAAACTGAGAAATATAACATAATTATTGATCACATGGATTCAATAACAACTGCACACTAGTTCTAAATTAAAAAAAAAATCGGATTTAAATTAAGCATTGAATAAACTATTTCTCAAAAAGGCACATGTGTATCTCAACTCGAGCTTGTCAATTATAAATCATATGGTACCCAAGACTGCATCGGTGATGTAACGGTTAACGTGCTCGCCTCCTGTGCGATAGATCGTGCGTTCGAGACCGGGTAGGTCGAGTCAAACCAAACACTATAAGATTGGTATGCGTTGCTTCTCTTCTAACTATACAGCGTTAAGGAGTAAGAGGAAAAAGCTGGTTGCATCTACAGCAGGATAATGTGTCCCAGTGGATTGTTCTTTTTTTTTCAGTGAGCTATCACTATTAGATTTCAACTTATCGTGACCAAAACAAAACAGACATAGTTATAATCTCATCGAAATGTAACTTGTTCTCGCCATGATATGGCTGAAAATTGCTCACTTGGCGAGAACAAAAATCACTCATTCACTATTGTACATACATTTATGTTACTATTATTTCGTAACTTTTGTTGTAACGTCAATTCATCACCCCCCCCTCCCCCCCCCNCCCCCCCCCCCCCCCCCCCCCAAAAAAAAATCAAGATCAATCCTAAATCCAAAATTTATTTATATTTTAGCGAATGGAGACTGGTATTAATATTCCTGAATACAGAATTGCTCATTTATTTTCATCTGGAATTAATGACGAAAACCGATCCTTGTGACATCCTATCCTTAAGAGACTGCTGGAAGGAGGGTATTTTTGTTCTCATTTCTCAAACTTTGAGGACAATATAGACATCTCGACTAAAATGTGTTTGTACTAAAGCCGTTCTTATCTTGATTGTATAAGTTACCATGTGGTACTAAGATTATCCTATGGATGGGTCATAAAATTCCTCCTTTTGTAATTTTTGTCTAATTTTTTTTCCATTTTTTTTTCTCGTTACAAAGTATGGGACAAATGGAGTCTGGATAATTCAGACGCTAAACCAAGATCAATCTATCTAAGGGGTGATTCTTGTGAAAAGAGGTTCCAGACTATTATTCTGCATCATGTGTTTATTAATTTACACCAATATTTTTTTTATTATTAACGAAGAGAGGGGGTTACCTTTCAAGAACCTCCCATTGTATGCACCCTTGGGGTGCTGAATGATACTGTTTTGTATATGCACGTGTCTTGTTGTAAATTTCAGTTTATTAACACGTGCATTTGTTTATGTATGTTTACATATTTTTGCACACCCTTTCTTTTAAATTGGAATATTCCAATTGAACACACTTTCTATTTATTATTAACGATTAAAAGAATTAATAAAAGCTTAATATTTGAACAATAGAGTGAAATTTGACTATAAGTGATATTATCGACCACTAAAATACCTTTGAACATTTAAACCTTTAATGTGCATATATTTTGACTGTAGTCCCGAAACAGTTTATTAAGTACTTAATTTTAAATGGCTGGACTTAAATAAATAAAATTTAAATTCCCTTTTTGTGACAACAGACAAAGAAAAATCTGACAATCATTGCTGTTACTTTATCAAACCATATTTATGTTCAAAGCGAGATAACTCGTCTAAAATAAAGCAACTCGTACAACCAGAAATATACGATACTACCATGGAAGGGGATGCTTTTTTAAAGTTTTTTTTTACTATAAATATATTGGCAGGGGTGGATCTAGGATTTCAAGTGACGGGGGGCGGACTTAAAATAATCGGGCCGAACGGAGCGAGGCGAGAAATTTGTTGGGGTATTTCGTGTGATAAATCACGATTTGACTTAAAAAAATCATATTTTTTCCAATTTTAGGGGGCGCGCGCCGGGTGCGGCCCCCTGGATCCGTCCCTGATTGGGGTGTAGAAGCCGAGGAACAAAATAAAGGGGGTAGAACTATGTTTTGCACCACCACTTTTTTGAAAAATATTTAAATAAAAAAGTTGAATTATCAGCCTGAAGCAAAAAACAAAAATTGTCCAATGTACAAAGGGGTATAAGGGAGTGTTTTGCAACCAACAGAGCATTTTTGTTTTTTGTTTTACAGTATTGAAAACTGGAACACACATCCCCCATCATTGTCAGGTCCAGTCTTAAACTAATATTGGAGAATTACTGCATCTTGAAAAAAAAATAAGCAAAATAAGACGTTTGTTGAATTTCAGATACATGGTTATTGATCCCCAAAAAATCCAACTGAAGTATTAGTCTTACAAACCCTGAGTATAGAAATACGGACTAGTTTCACGACTTCTGGTTACAGTACACCAAAAAAGAACGTTCTCTAGTTGTGCTATAAGAATAAAATACTCAACTCGCATAGCTGTAATAGGAGTAGTCACTGATGCCCCGTTGCAAGTCCATTTTTTTTTCAAATCTATCCATTACAGCATATTTGTCATGTGACATTCTAACAACATCGGTGGTTTAATAGTTTGTGTGCTCTCCTTGGGTGCGGTAGATCGTTTGGGTTAGAGACACATTAAAGAAACTTATGATGTATTAAAAAAATCTATTTATAGATTGTAATAAAGAAAATTATATTATAATAACTCTTTAGAATTTAAAATATAACTCATTGAAAGAAATAAAAAGTTTACCCAAATATAACTCATTAAAAGAAATAAAAAGTTTACCCAAATATAACTCATTGAAAGAAATAAAAAGTTTACCCAAATATAATTCATTGAAAGAAATAAAGTTTACCCAAATATAACTCATTGAAAGAAATAAAAAGTTTACCCAAATATAACTCTTTGAAAGAAATAAAAAGCTTACCCAAGTATAACTCTTTGAAAGAAATAAAAAGTTTACCCAATTATAACTCTTTGAAAGAAATAAAAAGTTCACCCAAGTTTAAAATATAATTCATTGAAAGAAATAAAGTTTACCCAAATATAACTCATTGAAAGAAATAAAAAGTTTACCCAAATATAACTCTTTGAAAGAAATAAAAGGTTTACCCAAATATAACTCGTTGAAAGAAATAAAAAGTTTACCCAAATATAACTCTTTGAAAGAAATAAAAGGTTTACACAATTTTAAAATATAACTCATTGAAAGAAATAAAAAGTTTACCCAAATATAACTCTTTGAAAGAAATAAAAAGTTTACCCAAGTTTAAAATATAACTCTTTGAAAGAAATAAAAAGTTTACCCAAATATAACCCTTTGTAAGTAATAAAAAGTTTAGCCAAGTTTAAAATATAACCCATTGAAAGAAATAAAAAGTTTACACAAATATAACTCTTTGAAAGAAATAAAAAGTTTACCCAAATATAACTCTTTGAAAGAAATAAAAAGTTTACCCAGATATAACTCTTGGAAAGAAATAAAAAAATTACCCAAGTTTAAAATATAACTCATTGAAAGAAATAAAAAGTTTACCCAAGTTTCACTGAAGATTCAACACAAAATGATTAAAAGTATGTTCTAATAAATATTTGAATTAATGTCTAATATTTGTGACTTTATAAAAACAAAGGGAAATACGGTCCATATATGCCAATAGTTCCCTGTTGGTGGTGTAATGGTTAGTGTGCTCGCCTCGAGAGCGGTAGATCATGGATTCGAGCCCCGATCGGGTCAAACCAAAGACTATACAATTGTTTTGTATTGCTTCTCCGCTAAGCACGCAGCATGAAGGAGTAAGACCAAATACTGGTTGGCTCGGAATCAAAATAATGTGTCCGAGTGAAGCGACATATCTACATACGAACTGCTGTTTTAGTGAGCTAACACTTTGCCTATTAAAATCCAACTAAGCTTATTGCGAGGTGTGCTCGATACAATATTATGTGATTAGATTTATTAGTGACTCGCGACAGGTCGGTGGTTTTCTCCGGACAGTCCGGTTTGCTTCACCAATAAAACTGACCGCCACGATATAACTGAAATATTGTTGAAAGTGGCGTTAAACACCATAACCAAAACCTACGCTACACTTTTAAATAGACGATTGTGTTCTTTTGATCGGCATCATTACGTCATTCGTTAAACAGTTCTCGGAGAATTTGCATTGTAATTTTTTTTAAAGAACGTTTTTTGTTTGTATTTCGTGTACTGTAACCGCATTGTATTTGCATGATGTTTAAATTCACTTGACCGGATACGGATGTATTTATGTAAATAAAGATTATTTTCGGTCGTCTTGGCGACGATATTAGACTTTCGAAACGCCTCAGTTTTTTTCTTGGGCATTGCTCTTTATATTTTCTTATGCAATATAATAGTATGATTGATTACACTGTACATTGAACTATAGTCTACTAAAGTTTAAATTTTATTTATGCCCATATTTACCAGTATGACGTTTTTATTAAACAAAAATACTTCAGAATATGGTCTTCAAACAAAGTACAAACTGGTATATTTATTACACAGGCATTTGACCGATGAACCTTAATTTCCCCGTGTTTGCCACGGGGGTACGTATTTTCAGGGCTAGTAACGATGTGGGTCCTGGGTCCACACGAATACTAGAAAAATACACAAGGTGAGAAACAAAATCACTGAAAATGGCGGCGTACTGCTAAATTTCTTATTATTGTCGATTTCCCTGATTTCTGAAAAATAAACGGATGGAATGCACTAACCTTGTGAACCTCCATCAGCTGTTGTTCCACTGGTTTGCTCTCATATTCGTACCAATTTGCATATATACTCCCGACTATCTGTTCCCAAGACAGATTGTCAACGAACACGGAGGTCGACCACTTATTTTCTATTACGCGGCACGCGATTGGTCAAGGCAAATTTCAGGAAAAGAATTGACCGATCGCGTGCCGCGTAACAGAAAATAAGTCGACCTCCGTGTTTGTGGACAATTTTGTTTCTTACCTTGTGTATTTTTCTAGTATTCGTGTGGACTCAGAACCCACAATTAAATAGAGGCCCTACATCGTTACTATCCCTGAAAATACGTACCCCAGTGGCAAACACGGCGAAATTAAGGTCCATCGGTCAAATGCCTGTGATTTATTATAGTGGGTTTATGTCAACACTATCTTATTTTATAAGTACAAAAATGAGTAATATCAGATTTTATTTTGGTCTAGCTCTTTTACAAGTTCATACCCCCGATTTTTACAGAATTTATTTTTATTTAGATCATTGTTATATGTTACTATACAACAACATTATTAAACAATACATTTTATTTTTAAAAAGTTGCTAATCGACTGACCTCAGCCTAAAAAGCATTAACAAAATGAACCACATCATCTCTCATCTTAACTCACTAAACAAAAACAAAAAAAACCCACGACATATCACGATGAAAATCCATGTCCTGGTTTGGGACAGGCACAGGAATGTGGCGGGGTTGATCCAGTATATGGGATAGCAACCCCTTCTTGATAATTGATCTTCAACAGCAATACATATATATATATATAAATATACAAACATACAAACGATAAAAAAAAATCTGCACAGTACAATAGCAGGATGAATGAATGTTCGTAGTTAACTGATTTCTAGATAAGAAGGTAGAATCTGTGACAACAAAGACATTGACAGTATAATAGCAGGATGAATGAATATTCGTAGTTAACTGACTTCTAGATAAGAAGGTAGAATCTGTGACAACAAAGACATTGACAGTACAATAGCAGGGGGAATGAATGTTCATAGTTAACTGACTTCTAGCGAGGAAGGTAGAATCTGTGACAACAAAAACATAGCCAGTAAAATAGCAGGGTGAATGAATGTTCGTAGTTAACTGACTTCTAGCTAGGAAGGTAGAATCTGTGACAACAAAAACATTGACAGTACAATAGCAGGGTGAATGAATGTTCGTAGTTAACTGACTTCTAGCTAGGAAGGTAGAATCTTTGACAACAAAAACATTGACAGTACAATAGCAGGGTGAATGAATGTTCGTAGTTAACTGACTTCTAGCTAGGAAGGTAGAAT
>MJUT01048325.1:255730-265820 GCA_002080005.1 Gigantidas platifrons
GTTCGTAGTTAACTGACTTCTAGCTAGGAAGGTAGAATATGTGATAACAAAGACATTGACATTACAATAGCACGGTGAATGAATGTTCGTAGTTAACTGACTTCTAGCTAGGAAGGTAGAATCTGTGACAACAAAAACATAGCCAGTACAATAGCAGGGGGAATGAATGTTCATAGTTAACTGACTTCTAGATAGGAAGGTAGAATCTGTGACAAGAAAAACATTGACAGTACAATAGCAGGGGGAATGAATGTTCATAGTTAACTGACTTCTAGATAAGAAGGTAGAATCTGTGACAACAAAAATATAGCCAGTACAATAGCAGGGGGAATTAATGTTCATAGTTAACTGACTTCTAGATAGGAAGGTAGAATCTGTGACAACAAAAACATTGACTGTACAATAGCAAGGGGAATAAATGTTCATAGTTAACTGACTTCTAGATAAGAAGGTAGAATCTGTGACAACAAAAACATAGAGAGTACAATAGCAGGGGGAATAAATGTTCGTAGTTAACTGACTTCTAGCTAGGAAGGTAGAATCTGTGACAACAAAAACATTGACATTACAATAGCAGGGTGAATGAATGTTCGTAGTTAAGTGACTTCTAGATAGGAAGGTAGAATCTGTGACAAGAAAAACATAGCCAGTACAATAGCAGGATGACTGAATGTTCGTAGTTAACTGACTTCTAGGTAGGAAGGTAGAATCTGTGACAACAAAAACATAGACAGTACAATAGCAGGATGAATGGATGTTCGTAGTTAACTGACTTCTAGCTAGGAAGGTAGAATCTGTGACAAGAAAAACATAGCCAGTACAATAGCAGGATGACTGAATGTTCATAGTTAACTGACTTCTAGCTAGGAAGGTAGAATCTGTGACAGCAAAAACATAGCCAGTACAATAGCAGGATGAATGGATGTTCGTAATTAACTGACTTCTAGCTAGGAAGGTAGAATCTGTGACAACAAAAACATTGACTGTACAATAGCAGGGTGAATGAATGTTCGTAGTTAACTGACTTCTAGCTAGGAAGGTAGAATCTGTGACAACAAAAACATTGACAGTACAATAGCAGGGTGAATGAATGTTCGTAGTTAACTGACTTCTAGCTAGGAAGGTAGAATATGTGACAACAAAAACATAGCCAGTACAATAGCAGGATGACTGAATGTTCATAGTTAACTGACTTCTAGCTAGGAAGGTAGAATCTGTGACAACAAAAACATTGACATTAAAATAGCCGGGTGAATGAATGTTCATAGTTAACTGACTTCTAACTAAGAAGGTAGAATCTGTGACAACAAAAACATTGACTGTACAATAGCAGGGTGAATGAATGTTCGTAGTTAACTGAC
The DNA here is from genome assembly GCA_002080005.1 of Gigantidas platifrons. NCBI lineage: Eukaryota > Metazoa > Mollusca > Bivalvia > Mytilida > Modiolidae > Gigantidas > Gigantidas platifrons. Next base: position 257,092 of record MJUT01048325.1, read on the forward strand.
TTCTAGCTAGGAAGGTAGAATCTGTTGGTTAAAGATCATTACCATAAATGATATCTGTTCCCTTTCGATGAATATCACTGACCATTGAAATGGTTTCTCAACTCGATTACTACATATGGTCGGCTGTCTGGACGCTAATTTCCACATGGGTTGGCGGTCAATTCATATATAGAGGTATATAAAGACGTGTCGCTGGAAAAGGTCAGCTTCCAAATATGTTTTCCACTTCAAGATATCAATGGGTGGGGATTATTTCTACAAGTCAATGTAGCTTTTCTATTGCCAAGATGAATACTCCTAATTCTAAGCTATAAATCAACATGACAAGGTGTAAAATTGATCTATGTGTGTCTTTTGGGTCAGACTGACCTATGTGTGTTTTTTTTTTTTTTTTTTTTTTTTTTTTTTTTTTTTTTTGTGTGTATTTTTTGTTTCGGTTTTTTGGGGGGGTGGGGGAGTCTAGTTTAATTTACGAATGAATCACCAATATAAGTGCATATATATATAAGCATAGTTTTCGAAAAATATGAATGGGTTGTTTTTCAAACTCCAGCGGATCCATTGTACCCAATTCTACCTAAAGTAACAATCCCATCCACCCCAACCGCCGTGTTATTTTCACCATTGAATTCCAATGAATTGCAGTACTAAGTCACCTCACTATAGACACAAATTCAGACGCATGGTTTAAAATATATTTTATTTTTTGAAATGGTTAAAATAATAGGAAAACTGGAGTATTCTAAATTGACAGTATATTTATTTTTTTACCTAAATCAGAAATATTGCTGAAATAAGCGATTTTTATTGAAGCCACTGACAATCTACATGTATTTATAGGTATATCAATAAACTTGACCTAGAAAATATAATATACACCTGTTTATTATTTGGTGTGGAGTGTGGAGGCTCAATAAGGCTAATCGAGAGTGTTTTTATTAATTATGCTCTGATTAAAGCGTAGACTGATATCTAATTTTGAAGTAATATATTCAGGGTGTTATAAAAGAACGTCTGTTTTGCATGTGGCACGTTATTGGAGCTTTATTCCAGAACCCACAATGCATCTGAAGTTCAATAAATAGATCGTCTGTTTAAATGTTTTATTTATACGATCAGTCCAGCAGTCCGAAGGATCGAGATGTCGGAATACAAGCTGAAACCTAGAAAAGAATTGGAGGAGGTATGATATTTTATTTCGTTTCAAATGGTGCCGAGATATATAACATTTAAATTTTGGTGGGAAAGGATGAGGGGGGTATGTTCCCCGTGCTATAATGTTTTTCACACGATTCACGAAACAAAATTTGTAGACATGAAAAATCAGGAATTTTCTTCAATTTTTACCAAAAGCGTTTCTGTGAAAACTCAAGTGTCAATATTGATTGATTTAATTTTTGCATCTTTCAGGTCGATTAATTTGTGTTTTCTATTAAATTTTGAGATATAATTATTTCTTCAATAAAACATACAGCCCCCTTTCCAAGTTAAGAGTCAAACTATTCATGAATGTTTATCTTGTTTGGTGTGTAGAGCGATTGGTTGATTGATTATCGCTTGTCATGCAATGTACAGTATTTCAGCTATATTCAGGAAAGAATAAATTCAGTGATTGGGATTAGGGGTGGAGGGGGAGGGGGGGGGGAAGAGCATGTGCCATTTATCACATTCCATCTGAAAATATCCCATTGAAATCAGAAATATTTACAAAGAATGTAAAAGAATGGCCCATTGAAATTCTGAATGTCAATAGAAAATGTCTCATTATTAAAATTTTAATCCTAATCACTGTAAATTCACTATAAAATACATTAAACATTATTATTTTGATAACTATATAGAAATGAGGGAAGTCATGGGTCAACCGCCCGGGTCATCAACTTTTGACTACCACTGAAAAAGTATGGAGAGTTGGGTAGGGGCGAACAATTTAGTGTTTTGTAGGGGCTATAATGCGCCTACTCTCTTTCGAAATCTACAAAAGAAGGGCAAAATTCACAAGATGTTACATTTAAATTTTATACAGATATGTCATTTTCGCTAAACTTTGCTGCACAGGGGCTTGAATCGTTTTCATAGAGGTCACGCGGCCTATATACCCTATATACTAACAAGGGATGTAACGACCAACGTAGCCAAGCCACATATCAGTTTTATATTCTTTTGTTTGTCACGCTCCTCTATTAGGTTTGGGTTTATGGTGTTTAACGTCACTTTCAACAATAATACAATTATATTGTGGCGGTCAGTTTTATTGTTGAAGGAAACCAGAGTACCCGGAGAAAACCACCGACCTGTCGCAAGTCACTGATAAAGTTTCTTACATAATGTTGTATCGAGTATACCACGCTATGAACGGGGTTCGAACTCAAAACTTTAGTGGTGATAGGCACTGATTGCACAGTGAGGTAGTTGTAAATCCAACTACCATACGATCATAAACACGACGCCCCCCCCCCAAAAAATCCTCTATTAAACATCATACATTCAAACATAGAAAAGACAACAACGTCAGTCAATATACATTTAAGCCATGGATGGCTTGGGATAGGGAGAAAAATGCAACTAAATTAAGCCGGTCGTGGCAATGATCGTGTGGTAGTTGGATTTATATCAACATGGCACCGCTAAAATGGTTACTTTAATTCACGCCCATGGTAATGTGTACTCGATTCAACCTTAAGTTTGACAGTGACTTCCGGTAGGTCGAAATCTCCGAAACAGAGGCTGTTCTTCCATCGGCAGATATTCTGTACTCTAGTAGAAGTAACATAGCCTATGTTTCAGAAATTGAATATGTCGATGGCTTAATCCGGCTGCTTTCGTTTGTTATCCCCTCACCAACGAAGTTGCGATGGGATATAGTAACGCTAACGTCCGTCCGTCCGTCCTTCCGTAACATCCTTGTGAACACTCTAGAATCAACATCCTTCAATGGATTTCGACCAAACTTGGTACATACTTAGTCCTTAAGGGAATCTGGAGCTCTATTGATTTTCAAGGTCATAGGTCAAAGGTCAAAGTCACCGGGTCAAATTTTTACCGCGTAATATCCTTGTGAACACTCTAGAATCAACATCCTTCAATGGATTTTGACCAAACGTGGTACATACTTAGTCCTTAAGAGAATCTGGAACCCTATCGATTTTCAAGGTCATAGGTCAAAGATCAAGGTCACCAGGTCAAACTTTTACCGCGTAATTACCTTGTGAACACTCTAGAATCAATATCCTTCAATGGATTTTGATCAAACTTGGTACATACTTAGTCCTTAAGAGAATGTGGAACACTAATGATTTTCAAGGTCATAGATCAAAGGTCGAGGTCACCGGATAAATTTTTTACTGCATAACATCCTTGTGAACACTTCAGAATCAACATCCTTCAATGGATTTCGACCAAACTTGGTACATACTTAGTCCTTAAGAGAATCTGAAACCCTATTGATTTTCAAGGTCATAAGTCAAAGGTCAAGGTCACTGGATCAAATTTTTACCGCATAACATCCTTGTGAACACTCTAGAATCAACATCCTTCAATGGATTTTGACCAAACTTGGTACATATTTAGTCCTTAAGATAATCTGGAATCCTATTGATTTTCAAGGTCAAAGGTCAAGATCACCGGGTCAAATGTTTAGGCGAGGGGATACGCCCCTCTTTGCGTTGCCCTTGTTAAACCAATAAAACATACCCACAATATATAACTCAAATATAATGTTGCCAGTGACGCTAAACGCCAACAATCCATTCAAATCCAGGTATTTTAATAACTGTATTTGGGCCTATGAAACTAGTTGAACCCCACCAGTCTTCTTTATTAAAGTGCCGGGGAGTTCTACGTCAGGAAAGTGAGCGGTCGTGTATTTGTGTGTTAGGGGTATCAGTGAGTGGTCATGTATTTGTGTGTTAGGGGTCAGAGGTCATGTATTTGTATGTTAGGGGTATCGATTTTGCCTCTTTCTAAGAATTTTTATGTTGGATTTTTGAATTGTTCCGACAGTGTGAAAGTTTTTGCTTTCCATATTATTCTTTAACCATGATTCTGAATTAAATACAAATTATATAATGCCTTTTTCTATGTTTTTTAAGGCATTGGCCAGGATAGACAAAACATTGAAATTTAAAGATGGACATTTGGAATTAATGTCAGATGAACGATCAGACGACTTGGTAAGATTTCTTAAAGAACATTTCCATCCTGATGAAACACTGGCTAAATCTATAGGACTTGTGTTAGACGAGGAAATGGATGTTATTATGAAAAATTGGTTCAGCGACAATCTTTCCATTCTACTTATATCTGATAAAACTGGCGAAATAATTGCTTGCAGGACCATTGTTATTGGAAAAAAGGGGGTTGCGATTGACTTGTCACAGTTTAACAATGAAAAGGCAGTGAAAATAGTGGAGTTTGTACGTTATAAGAGTGACGAAATGGATGTTTACAAGCGTTTTAATGTGGATACAGCCATCGACTTTGTAGCACTTGGAACTCATAGAAATTATAGACAACAAGGGATAGCAACAAAGATGTTCCAAGCTGGTCTGATGTTCTGTAAAGATATTGGCTTTGATACTGTTTGTATAAAAGGAGAAGGAACATCAAATTATTCACAGAGAATCTACGAGAAATTTAATTTTGAAACAATCCACACTTTTAAGTATGATGAATACAAAATCGATGGAGAGGTTGTATTTAAAAATACTGGTGAACATAAGGCAATGAAAGTATATTGTATTAAATTATGATTAACTTTTAGTAGAGAGAAATAGTTACTATATTATATCATTTATATATTCAGATCTTTTGAGTAAAATCATTTAAAGATATAACCATCTTTTCAATTTGAAATCTTTGTAAATGACCACGAAAATCAGTTAACTTTTAGATGGGCACTTAGTTTCTGGGAGGGGGGGGGGGGTGTCGTAAAATTTAAAGAAAGACATACATTGGCCTATGTAATAACCCAAATGTTTTAAAGTTGAAAGAACTGATGAATACATCAGATTTATTTACACTTACTGCTATAGTGAAATTTTGCAAAATTATTATTAAAACCTTTTAATACATGTACATGTGCTTAATCATGTTATTAATTTGTACTTCCTGTCACATATCAGTATTCATTATACATACTAGTATTGTACCTTTGTGCACCATGTTCTTCGAATGTAAGTATGTTCACACCTTTTTTGTGGTTAAAATGGTGTACTAACATACCCCATGTGGGGGCCTTTAGTGAAATAAAATGTCTTATGTCTTAGAAAAGTGCGGTATACGATACTACAATGGAAGGGGATGTTTTTTTTAAAGTTTTTTACTATAAATATATAAGAGGTGTAGAAGCCGCGGAACAGAAGAAAGGTGGTAGAAATATGTCTTTGCACCACCCCTTTATTGACAAATATTTAAGAAGAAAAATCTGCATTATCAGCCTGGAAGCAACAAAAAAGATTGTTCAGTGTACAAAGGGATATTAGGTGTGTTGTGCAACCAACAGAGCATTTTTATTTTTTGTTTGACAGTATTGAAAACTGGAACACACATCCCCCTTCACCGTCAGGTCCAATCTTAATCTAACCTATATGATATTTGAGAGTTATTGCATCTTGAAAAAAATAAGCAAAATTAGAGGTTTGTTGAATTTGAGATATACCGGTATAGTTATCGACCAGGGAAAAAAGATCCAACAAAAGTATTAGTCTTACAACCCTTGAGTGTAGAAATACGGACTAGTTTCACGACTTCTGTTTACAGAACATCCGAAAAGTACCTACGCCAGTTGTGCTACATTAGATTGATTTAATGATTTATTGTGTTTAATGCCACTATCAGCAATATTTCAGCTACTAGTATATCATGGCGACCAGTTTTAGTGGTGGAAGAAGCCGGAGTACCCGGAGAGAACCACCGATCATGGGCAAGCAATTGGTAAACTTTATCACTTGCGGCTGCGAGTCGAATGCACTCTTTTTGTAAGTTACAAAGCCGGGCGCGAACCCACGCCGTATTGGTGATAGCCTTGTATGAGTTGTTAGGTAATCCAACTACCTAACCCAATGAGCCACCCGGACCCTTCGTTGGGTTAGTGACACCGTAAAGAAACTTATGATGAATATTTTTTTTCTATTTATAGATTGCAATAAAAAAAAATATATTAGAATAACTCTTTAGAATTTAAAATATAACTCATTGAAAGAAATAAAAAGTTTACCCAAATATAACTCTTTGAAGGAAATAAAAAGTTTACCCAAATATAACTCATTGAAAGAAAGAAAAAGTTTACCCAAATATAACTCATTGAAAGAAATAAAAAGTTTTGGTTAGTGTGCTCACCTCGAGTGCGGTAGATCATGGGTTCGAGCCCCGGTCGGGTCAAACCAAAGACTACAATTGGTATTTATTGCTTCTCCGCTAAGCACGCAGCCTTTAGGAGTAAGAACAAATACTGGTTGGCTCGGAATCAGGATAATGTGTCCGAGTGGAGCGACATATCTACATACGAACTGTTGTTTCAGTGAACTAACACTATGCTTATTATTATCCAACTAAGCGTGTTGGTTTAGTACAAGGTGGACATTATTTTCATCTCATCAAAATATAACTTGTTCTCGCCATGATATAGCTGAAAAATTACTGAATTGGCGTTAAACAACAACCATTCAACTGTTTTATTACATTATTTACAAATTCTTTCATTTGATTTAATATCAAAATGCCGATCATTTACAATTTCCAATTTGTGAATGCCAATGCGAAATTTGCAAAGGGTTTTTCGGAAAGTTTCCAGGTAAACCAAATATGGTTCAAGAAGGGCCGTCGTGGTGGTATTTGGATTTATAACTCAGTATGCTATCAGCGCCTAATCCGCTTATTGCGAGGTGTGCTCGATACAATATTATGTGATTAGGTTTATTAAGTGACACGCGACAGGTCGGTGGTTTTCTCCGGACAGTCCGGTTTGCTTCACCAAGAAAATTGACCACCACGGTATAACTGAAATATTTTTGAAAGTGGCGTGGAGTTAAACACCATAACCAAAACCTACGCAACACTTTTAAATAGACGATTGTGTTCTTTTGATCGGCATCTTTACGTCATTCGTTAAAAAGTTCTCGGATAATTTGCATTGTAATTTTTTTTAAAGAACATTTTTTGTGTGTATTTCGTGTGCTGTAAACGCATTGTATTTGCATGATGTTTAAATTCAGTTGACCGGATACGGATGTATTTAAGTAAATAAAGATTATTTTCGGTCGTCTTTTCGACGATATTAGACTTTCGGAATGCCTCTGTTTTTTGCTTGGGCACTGATCTTTATATTTTCGTATGCAATATAATAGTATGATTGATTACACTGTACATTGAACTATAGTCTACTAAAGTTTAAATGTATGCCCATATTTACCAGTATGACGTTTTTATTAAATATGGTCCACAAACGAAGTATTAACTGGTATATTTATTATAGTGGGGTTATGTCAACAATATCTTAGTTTATAAGTTCAAAAATGAGTAATATCGGATTTTATTTTATTTTAATCTAGCTCTTTTACAAGTTCATACCAGATTTTTACAGAATTTGTTTTTTATTTACATCATTGTTATATGTTACTGTACAACAATATTATTAAACAATACATTTTATTTTTAAAAGGTTGCTAATCGATTGACCTTAGCCTAAAAAACATTAACAAAATCAATCACATCATCTCTCATCTTAACTCACTAAACAAAAACAAAAAAAACCACGACATATAACGATGGAAATCCATGTCCTGGTTTGAGACAGGCACGGGAATGTGGCGGGGTTGGTCCAGTAAATGGGATCGCAATCTCTTATTGATAATTCATCTTCAATGGCAATACACATATATATACAAACGATAAAACGAATCTGCACAGATTCGCTTCGACTCAAAAAGATCACACACTATCAGAAAAATTATGACAACAAAAACATAGACAGTACAATAGCAGGGGGAATAACTGTTCATAGTTAACTGACTTCTAGATAAGAAGGTAGAATCTGTGACAACAAAAACATAGACAGTACAATAGCAGGGGGAATAACTGTTCATAGTTAACTGACTTCTAGATAAGAAGGTAGAATCTGGGACAACAAAAACATAGACAGTACAATAGCAGAGGGAATAACTGTTCATAGTTAACTGACTTGTAGATAGGAAGGTAGAATCTGTGACAACAAAAACATTGACAGTACAATAGCAGGGGGAATAAATGTTCATAGTTAACTGACTTCTAGATAAGAAGGTAGAATCTGTGACAACAAAAACATTGACAGTACAATAGCAGGGGGAATGAATGTTCGTAGTTAACTGACTTCTAGCTACGAAGGTAGAATCTGTGACAACATAAACATAGCCAGTACAATAGCAGGGGGAATGAATGTTCATAGTTAACTGACTTCTAGATAGGAAGGTAGAATCTGTAACAACAAAAACATTGACAGTACAATAGCAGGGGGAATAAATGTTCGTAGTTAACTGACTTCTAGCTAGGAATGTAGAATCTGTGACAACAAAAACATTGACATTACAATAGCAGGGGGAATAAATGTTCGTAGTTAACTGACTTCTAGCTAGGAAGGTAGAATCTGTGACAAGAAAAACATTGACAGTACAATAGCAGGGGAAATACTTGTTCGTAGTTAACTGACTTCTAGCTAAGAAGGTAGAATCTGTGACAACAAAAACATTGACAGT
>MJUT01048325.1:301835-315041 GCA_002080005.1 Gigantidas platifrons
TGATAAAACTGGCGAAATAATTGCTTGCAGGACCATTGTCATTGGAAAAAAAGAGGTTGCGATTGACTTGTCACAGTTTAACAATGAAAAGTCAGTGAAAATAGTGGATTTTGTCCGTTATAAGAGTGACGAAATGGATGTTTACAAGCGTTTTAATGTGGATACAGCCATCGACTTTGCAGCACTTGGAACTCATAGAGATTATAGACAACAAGGGATAGCAACAAAGATGTTCCAAGCTGGTCTAATGTTCTGTAAAGATATTGGCTTTGATACTGTGTGTGTAAAGGGAGAAGGAACTTCAAATTATTCACAGAGAATTTACGAGAAATTTAATTTTGAAACAATCCACACTTTTAAGTATGATGAATACAAAATCGATGGCGAGGTTGTATTTAAAAATACTGGTGAACATAAAGCAATGAAAGTATATTGTATTAAACTATGATTAACTTTTAGTAGGGAGAAATAGTTACTATATTATATCATTTATATATCAGATCTTTTGAGTAAAATCATTTAAAGATATAACCATCTTTTCAATTTGAAATCTTTGAAAATGACCATTGAAATGCCTAAGGTAACGAAAATCAATTAACTTTTAGATGGGCTGCTAATTTTCTGGGAGGGGGGTGTCGCAAAATTTAAAGAAAGACATACATTGGCCTGAAAGTTGCAAAGACCTATAGTTTTCAACGAGAAATTTTGTTCATTTTTTTTCATGTCAGAAATAATCTGATTCTTTTGTTGAATGAATAAAATTCTGGCTCGAGAGGCCGTCAAAGCCATAGCACACACACCCTCCCCTCCACCCCTCCAAGTTAAATGGTCAATTTATTATTATTTGATTTTTATCTGTTTGTAAATAAACTGTCACTTGTAGGATTTGATTTAACAATCCTTACTTTGATTTTTAAAAACTGAGAGGGGTCAATAACAAGAACAGTTTGAAGGTACCTCAGGGGTAATCAGAAGTCATAAATCGAAAAACAGTCAGTACAATGACCAAAAAGAAAAGGATCAAAAAGACAAACAATGGTCGAGATTACACTACACAGAAAACTAAAGATAAGGATTCTGGTATAAACGTCTAAATATCAGACATATTTAAAACTATGTTCATTTTGCATGCCTATTGTTGTAAAATTGTATGTAGGAGAAGACATCGTAAGTACGTTGTACTTGTGTCCTATCCAATTTGTTATTTTGTGACAAATAAAATACGTTTAAACTAAAGATAAAGCAACACGAACGCCATTGGAGATGAACTCGGGTGCCCTGGAAGGAAAAGTATTACCTGTTCCGCTAGTGCCACTCGCCGTGGTACTGTTAAACGACACGAACATTATTTACTATGGAAATTGGGTTAGATTTGGTTTATGGTGTTTAACGCCACTTTCAATAATATTTCAGTTATATCGTGGCGGTCAGTTTTATTGAAGGAGGAAACCAGAGTACCTGGAGAAAACTACCACCATGCTGCAAGCCACTGACAAATTTTATCACATAATGCTGTATCGAGTACACCCCGCCATGAGCGAGATTCGAACTCACAACGTTAGTGATGATAGGCACTGATTGCATAGGTAGTTGTAAATACAACTACCTAAATGTCACGACCACGACGGCCCCCCTTGAAACTGAGTAAATAAATACAAATAACATGGATAAAAGATGACCCCCCTCCCCTACAAAACAAACGGAGAGGAAAGATTATACCGAACATGGTTTTTGCAAGCCCTTCTCCTGAAAACTAAGGATTTAGAGCTGGCCTAAAGTCAAGCACTGGAAGAAAATGAACAACATAGCGTGTTATAAATGTAAATAGTTCATAGAGAACGTGCTGAGTTGCGCAACACTGCGCAGAGTTTTCAAGCGGAACCAAATACATTCGATTAACGAATCCGGTTCCTTGCCTGGAAGAAGAAGAAGAAGAACTGTTCAATAAATTTTTCCAAAAATAAAAGCATACAAACCGAGATTAAAAAACTTCGAAAAACGCGCACGGAGAATTAAATATTACACAGTGGGGTTTCAAAAATAAAGACTTATTTGATTGAAATAAAAAGTTCAAAAGCACGCAGATGAGAATCAAAATTACACAGTGGTGTACCTTACATGTACGCTCGTATGCTTGAGCATCCACATTAATTTTGTATAAAAAAAAACAAACGAGAAAGACAGTGAGCCCGCGGATAGACATGTCGTCTCACTCGGACACATTATCCTGATTCCGAACCAACCAGTCTTCGCTCTTTCTCCTTAATGATGTTAGCTTATCGGAGAAGCAACATATACGAATTTTATAGTCTTTGGTGTGACCCGATTGGGACTCGAACCCACGATCTACCACACTCGAGGCGAGAATGCTAACCATTTCATTGCGATTGTTGGTCTAGAACAAACTACATATCATCATTATAATCTCATCGAAATGTAACTTGTTCTCGCCATGATATAGCTGAAAACTGCTCATTGTGGCGTTAAACATTATACAGTTATTTCATGCATGTTCAGGGAACAGTCAAAACTATTGACCCGAGGTGCTGGAGATGACTTGAGAACTGTTGCATGAGGCCGAATGCAACAGTTCTAAAATCATCTCCAGCACCGAGGGACAATAGTTTTGACTGTTCCCTGAACAGGCATGAAATAACTGTTTTATTATCTTATATACATGCACATAACCACAAATCTACTGAAGATGATAATGTCAGCATACCATACCATTAGAAAATTGGGACACAACATTGTTTTGAAAGAAATACAGCATTTGACAGGAATGACGCACTGCGCATCGTTTTCGGGCGTGGAACAGTTCGGATCCGGAAGTAGGGAAACAGTCAAATGTTTCACTCCGCTGGCTATTTTTAAAATTTTCTTGTAATCAGTTAAAAATATAGCATATGAAAAATATATACTATAAGTTAATAACAATCACTCACTCATACAAACCAAGACATGAGACAGTTACGGCGTTCCACACGTTCACATGTACGAGTTGACCCATAATTAGGTGTGAACAGTTTTATTATGACTTTCGTTCAACTATAATTGGTGTTTTTGCTACTAAACTGATGCCATTTATCCTGTAATTGTTTGATGTTTAGGACTACTAAAAGGGTTCAAATAAAGTGCAGTGTTATTTAGTCATGGACCTAAAAAGCGTTTATATCAAATTCAAATTCAAAATTTTATTGTCATTAAACAATACAGTTTGTGACAATTATTATTTCTTAAATGATTTTAAAATATTCCAATATTCTTTTGAATTTTTATTCATATTATCAGAGAGAGAGTTAACAAATTTGTTTTTATATTCAATTTTTTTGTGTTTCACCATTTTTTTTAAAAAGTTTTTACACAAAATAAAATATTTTTGTTTTAATACATTATTGTTAGGGTTATGTTTTATTTTATTTCCTAAAGAGTTTATTTCTCTTTTTGTTTCATATATTACATTATCTGACCACGGTTGTCTTTATTTTTTTTTTAATTCTTTTTCCTCCTAGATTTATGAAATGTCTTACATGCTTTATCAGAAATATTATGTAAAATCTGTGTTAATTTTCCAGTTGCCTCATCAACATCATCTTGATTCTCAGTTATATTATTTAATTCAAAACCAAGTATTTCATTTTTTATATTTTCACCAGACAAAGATTCTATTAATAATTCTTTTGAAGTGTCTGTCCATTTATATGTTTTTATATTTTTCCATCTTTTTTCATCTAATTTGGTTTTTGTTTCATGAATAATAGAACATTTTAAATATAATTCAATCTGAACATGATCTGAGAGATAAGTAAAATCATTAGTCTTAAAATATATAACTGAGGGCAGGAGACTCTCACTTAATATAGCATAATCAACAGAACTAAAACCATTATTTGACATGTAAGTAAAGTAACCCAGAGAATCTCCTAAAAATCGCCCATTTAATATGCGTAGCCTTGAAGACAAGCATAAATCCAACAAATTTTTTCCATGCGAGTTAATAATAAAATCTTGATTTACTCGTTTTAATTCAGTATCAGTTACATAGTCTGGTGGTAATAAATCAACACCATCAAAATCATTAATTTGTGACGAGTCTTTTTCAATTATCATTACTAGTTTTATTTACCATGACTCTTTAAACGGCCACCGTAAAGGTGTGCTCGACTAGAATGAGAGCAAGCTTAGTGGTATTCTTTATAACTTAATGTTTAAGCTACAAACGAATGATGGTTATGATTTTAGATGGATTTCTCATAAAAGATCTGTCTTTGACAGAACAGGTCTCGGATATATATTTACAAACCAAATTAATGTTAAATTTTGTAACCTGAAGCCCTTATTATTTGAGCGTCTTCGAGATCAATTTATTCAAGCATGGTTTTCCTATATTGAAAACTCCTCTAGAGGTCAATTCTATGCTACTTTCAAAACAGAATTTTGCTATGAAAACTATTTATCTAGATTATCTGAGTTTGGAAGAAAGCAGATATCAAAATTAAGGACATCTAATTGTAAGATGCCGATAGAAATGGGAAGGTGGCAGAACATTTCTAGAGAGGACAGAATTTGCCATTTGTGTAGAGACGGAGTTGGTGATGAATATCACTACCTCTTCCTCTGCAAATATGACGCTGTTTTTGTATTAAGACAAAAATATATACCAAGGTATTATCATCTAACTCCTAATATCAACAAAATGGGTGGCATGTTGGTACTGTGCAATATAAAACTGTTAAGTAATATAGCTGTTTTTGTGAACAAACTGAATAAGTTATTTTAATTTCAATGTTCGTATTATGCTCTTTTGCCTGTCTACTTACTCATTCTGTTATTTGAATTTGTATGTACCGGTATGTTGATGTATGACCTCATGTAGCACATGTTTGTGTCTGAGTGTACCAATAAAATCTTGAAACTAGTGGTCTGTTTTATTTATATCGTCTGTAATAAATAATAGGTATAGAAGACGATATAAATAAAACAGACCAGAAGTCGAACACTCATTTACCTTGACCGTTTAAAGGGTCATGGTTAATAAAACCAGTAATGAATAGAATCCTCAGATGTAAAAAGTGGNTCATTCATCTTGACAGAAATCATGGTTGTCTGCAGGACTAATCCTCCGTATATCCTTTTGACGTCGAGCTCGAATGCTATAATCTAAACTCCCTGGTATTTGATTGCTTTCAATAAAATATGTACACATCATCAATATTTCTTTTTAAATAAAAAATAGCATTATGAAATTTGTTCATTTTTAACAAAAGTCGGCAATATGGGATTCGGCAAAATGTATCGGCAATATGGAAATCGGCAAACTGGGATTCGGCAATCTGGTACTAATTCGTGTGTATATGTTACAGTAAATTTGTAAAATTAGTAATTTTGTAAAATTACTGAGATTTTCAGTAATAATGTAAAATTACTGGCCACTTTAGTAATTCTGTAAAATCACTAAAAATTTCAGGAATTTTACAAAATTACTGAAATTTTAATTAGGAATTTGACAAGTTTACTGAAATGTATTTACTTGCTTTAATATTCGAACAACAAGAATAAAGAATAATGTTAACATTAATTCGATAATACTACAAATGTATATGAAGCAATTACAAGTCCAAATATGACGCAGACCATTAGGGACCGACCATTTACCTTCAAAGGGGTGGGATGGGGGCTTGGATTTTTGTTTGGAGTTTTTTTACGCGACCCAACAGATTATTTTTTCTAAATGTAACATTTTATATTGTGAAAATACTGTCTCATATTATTTTTTTCTGTACCCATCCCAGCCAAAGTATTTTTTTCTCAAAATTCAGCATCAGATTATTTTTCTAGCAAACCCCCCCCCCCCTTTTCAGGTTAAATGGTTGGTCCCTTAATTGAATCGGTTGTGACTGTAATTTCAAGCTCAAATAGAGGAAGAGAAAAGAAAAGAAAAGGAAACGTGACCAGATCGTCCCATGACTGTTTTCGCAAGCCCTTCCCCTTTCCGCAATATCACAGACACACACGCGCGCATACAATTTTCAGAATAACTAGGATTTGTGTGTTAAAAAAAATCGAATTCCTTTGTGAACTCTACTTGTCGGAGTTATCGCTCTTTGACCCGATTTCCTAATCATATTTAGGTACGACGCCAATGCGTTTCTCCGAATGGGACCCATTTTCCAACAAACAATGAGGAGAGTTCGTCATGATTTGATTTGATTTTAGGTGTTTTAACGCCACTTTCAACAATATTTCAGCTATATAATGGCTACCAGTTTAATTGGTGGAGGAAGCCGGAGTACCCGGAGAGAACCACCGACCATGGGAAAGCAACTGGTATAAACTTCATCACATGCCGCTGCGATTCGAGTGCACCCTTTTTGTAATTTACAAAGCCGGGCGCGAACACGCGCCCTATTGGTGATAGGCTTGTATGAGTTGTTAGATCCAGCGACTAACTCATTGAGCCACCCGGGCCCCCGAGTTTGTCATGACCTCATGGATCACTTTAGTTTTTTGGCACTGGCACATTGGCGGTAAATAGTGCAAATTGATATTTACTATGATTTTCAAAGTTTTTTCAATGAACATGAATATAAATATGCTGTGGATGTTATGAGGAATTCAATACACGTATATTTTGAGAAATAATAACACTTTGTTTTTGAAGCTTGTTTCCCAGACTTTTCAATGATTCCGTACTTGTTTCATAAAAAACATGTATTATTCACGAGTTTAGGGACTGCATTATTTCTGAAATATCAGTATGAAATATATGCCAAAGAAATGAATGATTGATAAAAAAAACGAAGAAGCCATCAAGGTAAGTTTTTGTTTGTTTGCTCTCTACTCTGACAATCGACATCAATATTTATAATTATCAAATAAGATTGTATGTTTGTATATTGTGCAGGTTGCCTATAAAGCATTTGAACACCAATATTGCATTTATGTTGTGACATTTTGTCCACCTCTTGCTCTGCTATTTGAAACAAAATTTAGAAGTTCTTTTGGATGGAATGTTCCCTTAAACGTGTTAAATTAGTCTAGATTTTGCTTGTCATACTTATAGGATGCCTAACGTTATAATGTATAGAACTGTTTTGCTGAAGTATTTTTGACAGATTTTAGAGCATCAAGTGTTGTAGTGACATGTTTGGGGATACATCTTCTGGGAAGTGAAATAGTTCATCTGACACTCCCTTGGCAATTATTTGAAGTCTTTCGTTTCACTCACTACGTTCGTGAAATTCAATTGAATAAAAAATACTTTCATGTTTTTTTCTAATAATGCAGTTTTATGGCGTATGGGGGACTTTCGTGTCACTCTCACCGTAACACATTCGTGAAACTCATCGGTGTTCGCAAAATTTAACTTCCATTTTCATTTTTTATTTATTTAATTCTATTGTAATGTAATACAGTTTTATGGGGAACATCGATATCGGAGGTCAACAAATGAGGAATGTTTTGCTTTGATCTGGTGATATTTTTTGCAATACAGAAGTCATTCCAGGAAAAAATGTCGTGTTATGTAATGCTTTGTATGTTTTTTTTTGTTTTTTTTGGTAATTCTGGTCAGTTTTCCTTTATTTCATGTGTTGTTAAATGAAAAACACTCCATATATTCCCAAAGCTTACCATTTTTGCAGTTTTTTTTTGTGGTCATACAATGATTTCAAATAGAAATGTCAGAATATTTTGTTTGCATTTAGCAGACGAATTTTTGTAGGCGCATGAGCCGTAGCTAGCAAAGATCGGCAAATATTAATTTTTCTTTAAAAAAAAATATCATATCATTTAAAAAATATATGTTTTGACTTGTTTAAAATACAATACAATTATCCCCATTCTAATGCAATACTGAACATAAAAATGTATTCTTGCATATCCCGAGGTAGAATAATAACATAAAATAAAAAATTCCGCGAAATGTTGTTGATGACTTTGGCCTATGAATAACATGACGTCATGACTTTCATTGCGAGATGTCATTCTGATTAATTTAACAATGTAAGCACCTTTTATTGTCTTTTGTTACTTAAATACGATTTTTATAAGTTCATGATGTCATTTTAGTTTTAAAATTATTTATTGGAGACTTTTTATTTTATTTTTGGCATTCTCTCCGTGACACGCCAACTTTTATCAACTTCCGGACGAAAGAATTTCAATCTCATCATTAGGCAGCTGTGTGTTGAATGCGCATGCCCATGTTGCTGTAGAGCTCTCTGTGCTCGCTATAATCACTGCCAGTCGCTTCGCTTCATGTTTACTATCAACGTTTTTACGTTTTTATTATTTTATTACTCATCTTGCACTTCGGAAATCAATAGACCATTTGCACATTTCCGACTCGACTCTAAAGTTATACGTTTTTACACGCCCTTATATGAGTTATTTCCCTTTTATGTAAGCAAAAGGGTTCCCTTTCATGCAAAGATCAATGAAAATAACATACTGTATCTGTAATTTTGCAACAATTTGTGGTTTTTTCTATTTGCTATAAAATTGTCAACTGCTGTTTTAACTAAGTTCAAACATCTACAAATAAGAAAATTATACTCGAACGGCAAGTGAGTTTTGATTTTTGTCCGTCGTTAGGGAAATAACGTGCTTAAAACGTGTAATTTTGGAATCGAATCGGGAATGTGCAAAAGGGAAATTCAGAATGTAAAATTCCGCATTAAAACGATGAAAGCTAGGTGTTGTGATTTTTATCCCAGTATTGGATAGGTGTACTCGATACAGCTTTGTGATAATGTGTCGGTGACTTACGACAGGTCGCTGGTTTTTTACGTGTACTCTGATTTCCTCCGCCAATAAAAACAAAATTGATAAACTAACCTCAACGAGTGAGTGAATGATTGTTATTTAACGCCAATTCAGCAATTTTTCAGCTATATCATGGAGAGAACAAGTTAATTTTCAATGAGATAATGATGAGGTCCGCTTTGTTTTAGACCAACACGCTATGTTGGATTTTTATAGTTCTAGCTCACTGAAACAACAGTCGGATGCTGGACATGTCGCTCCACTCGGACACATTATTCCGATTCCCAGCCAACCAGTCTTTGCTCTTTCTCCTTAATGCTGCGTGCTTAGCGGAGAAGCAGCAAATACCAATTTTATAGTTTTTGGTTTTTGGTTTGACTTGACCGGGGCTCGAACCCACGATCCACTGCACTCGAGTACGCTAACCATCACGCCACCGATGTGGTTATATGTCACATGGAGGCAGAATAATTATCGCTACGTGTGCAATTGCATGGGGAAAGTGGTGTTAAAACACTTGCGGCAGGTCGCTGGTTTTCTACGTGTACTCCGATTTCATCCACCAATAAAAAAAAATTGATAAACTAACCTCAGTGGTATCACTAAGATATTGTTGAAAGTGTTGTTAAAACACCCATATTTTAGTGCATGGCTAATAGTGATTTATTTAAAGAAACAACACTTTAAGCAGTATTAAAACTATGTCATGGCAGTCAGTTTTATTGGTGGAGGTAAGCGGAGTACATAGATGATAAACAAAGTACCATAAGATTGCTACGCCCGCTTTATTATACTTATATATATGTAAAAGTTGTTAGAATAGGGTCAAACCAAAGACTAAAATTGGTATTTGTTGCTTCTCCGGTAACCACAAAGAGTGTTGGTCTAGTGCAAAGCGGACCTCATCATCATCTCATTGAAAATTTAACTTTAAGACCATGGATTTTCCCCATTGTTCCCCAAGGCAAACTTTTATTGTCTTGATTACTTTACAATGTTCAAAGTTTGTAAGAACATGATAATCCCTGTCTTCCCGATAAGTACATATACATACAATCATAATTATATCAGCAGTTACAACAATACAGAATGGAAGATTAATAATTAATAAAATTAATAAAGTACAATGGGTGGATTTTAAGTTGGAGAATGTCCTCGTATCTCTCCATTCCTTAAAAACAAAGGGTCTCGACCCCTTCGGGGCCTCGGCTCCATTATTTTTAAGGAATGGAGAGTTACTCGGACATTCTCCTATACATACATTGTATATGTAAAAGTTGTTAGAATAGGGTCAAACCAAAGACTAAAATCGGTATTTGTTGTTTCTCCGGTAAGCACAAAGAGTGTTGGTCTAGTACATTTAATCGAACCTCATCATCTTCTCATTGAAAATTTAACTTACTCTCGCCATGATATAGCTGAAAAATGTAGAAATAGCCATTGATAGTTCCATAGGTAGGTAGACTGCCATTGCTTCATTTTATTTTATTTTATTTTTGCTGCTAGATTTTATTTGGTTTATTTTAGTTTGCTTACTGTGCTTTTCTTATATCTTAATTTGTGCTATGCATGGACACTTGCTTTCTGTGCTACATGTATGTTTGTGTTTTATTTGTGTTTATTAATTTTAAATATGTGCATGCTTACTGTTTTTATGTTATGTATATATGTTTATCTATATTCGGCGAAAAACTCTATTAAAGCTTATGTTATTTGTGTTTGTAAAACATGTCGAATCAAAATAAAATTTTGTATTCGTATTCATTTATATATTAGTATTACAAATGAAGTGCAAGTTTACTTGGAATAATCAAAGAAATATACAATTTGTCCGAACGTATAACATTTGTACAGCTTTAGAAACAGAAAAGCGATCATGTGGTGAGAATTTCTAGACTATTTCGCAGCGAGTGCAAATAAATTTTATTTTTACAATGTACATAATTTATGTTCATCCTGCAGAAAAAAACTGGTGTCGTCTATCACGTCCGCGCTTTTACTGTTACAGTTTCCTGCTCGCCACGAGTGCGGTAGATCGTGTCCGAGTGGAGCAACATGTCTACCCACAGACTGTTGTTTCAGTGAGCTAGCACTATACAAATCCAACTTAGCGTGTTGGTATAGAGCAAAGCAGACATCATCATCATCATCATCATCATCTCATTGAAAATTAACTTGTTCTCGCCATGATATCATGAGCTGAAAAATTGCTGGGTTGGCGTTAAACAACAATCACTCACTCACTCTTACTGAATCTGGTACTAGGAAAAGCTGGGTGTTTTTGTATATCAATGACTAAAATAACAGTGTTAATTTTTCTGAGCCCCTTTATTAGTACTGAAATCACACGATCGCTTATCAAAGATCGAAAGTTAGCGTGTGGAAACCTTTGTTTCTACAGCTGGACGACGACAGACACAAAACAACATACAACCAGTGGTCGTATAATTCAGAAATAATTCATGGGGGCTTGAAAATATACTGATTTTACCACAGGTTGGCCCTTTATGCCAAATATTTTACCACGAACGATAGCGAGGAGTAAAATATCGGCATAAAGGGCCAACCATTGGTAAAATCAATATATATTACAGTCCGACAAAAGTTAAGCACCACCTGACTTGTTTCAATAATATCTTTTCTAATAATGAACTTATTTCAAATCTGTTTGCTGTTTTCGTTACCCGTACACACATACTTACTTACCTGTGAAACAGGTCATTGATCGATTTTATGTGTATATGACAGGGTGTGTAAAGTGCCACGTGTACTTTTCAATATTTGTGTTTGCGAACGAAAGCTGATTTTTTTTTGTGTAGAGTTTTAAGTTTCATTTTCTATTGGTTTGGTATGGTGCGGCGAAAATTAACCATACCAGAAAGGTGGCAAGCTGTTGGCATGCATAACGGTGGTTTTAGCCATAGAAGGGTGGCAGACCACTTCAGGGTTAACCATTCCATCATTGTACGACTGATGCAGCGTTTACGTCAAACGGGGAATGTTACTGGCCGTCCACGTGCAGGTAGACCTCGCAAAACGACGCCGAGAGAGGACCGGCTCATATCCAGACGGGCGCGTTAACGGGCGTTTAATACAGCTGGTGCACTTCGTGGTAATTTAGCGTTTGGAGGCCACATTAGCACGCGCACTGTAATCAGACGCCTCCACCATCAGGGAATGCGAGCGCGACGACCCATAAAACGTTCACAGTTGACATTACGTCATCGCCATGTTCGATTTGACTGGTCACATGATCATTTGGGGTGGACTATTCGCACATGGAGACGGGTCCACTGTCGTTTTTTTGTTACGCCCTACCGACGGTTGTGCAAGGGTTTGGCGCCAACGAAACACTTCATTTCAAGACAACCACATTTTGGGCACAACTGCTTTTGGGGGTGGGGGTGTAAACTGTCTGGGGTTGTTTTTCCTTTGACTGTAAGTTGGACTTGTACGTTCTTGATGGTAATCTGACGGGCCAAAAATACCGTGACAATGTGCTCGCTCCACGCGTAGTCCCCCATTTCGACCAACATGCGTTGGGTGACAGGCCAATGTTCATAGACGACAACGCTAGGCCACATAGAGCCCGAATTGTACAACATTTTTTACAGCAAGAGGCTGTTCAGACAATTCCATGGCCTGCGATGTCGCCAGACATGAACCCTATAGAGCATGTATGGGACTTTATTGGCCGAAAAATTAACAAACGCAATCCAAAATGTCAAAATATTGACGAATTAAGAACTGCTATCTTACAGGAGTGGCAACAGTACCCCAAAGAACGGCTTAGGCGTCTTGCGCGAAGCATGACGAGGCGTGTTACAGAACTTCACAATAAACGCGGTGGATATACTCGTTATTGATTTTTATGTCTTACACATACGTACAATAGATGCATTTAAAAGTTCTTAAAATCTGAAGACTCTGCATTTTAATGCAATGTTAAAAACATCCATCAAAGACAAACTGGTTTTACGTTTTTCCAGCGCCTGTTTTGAACCCCATTTTTGCCGTCATAGTCACGTCTTTCAGGATGATAAATACTTCGTAGATTGGTAATTTTAGAGCCCTTGGTGTAGTCTTTTAAGAAGTGTAAGAAAAATGGTGATATCTATTTTATTGTTTTAACAGTATTGATGTAAAACAAATATATCGATAAAAATATAGGGTGGTGCTTAACTTTAGTCGGAGTGTATATATTCAAGCCCCCATGAATTATTTCTATTTTAAAAGGACAAATACGGTATTTATTTTTATATAACAGCCAAAACACATTATGACGTTGCCGATCAGCTGATCTACCAATATACGCATATTTAACCACAGGTTTGGACCCAAAGCGTTTGAAGGACGTCATATTAGAATAAGTATTCCTTCTTATCATCCTTCCCTCCGGCTATATCTACCTGCTGGCTCCATAAACAAAACTCGTATCAA
>MJUT01048325.1:315909-329069 GCA_002080005.1 Gigantidas platifrons
CTTGTGAATTTTCGAGAAAACTTTGTAATAATATGTCGATGATTTACGGCAGGTCGCTTGTTTTTTTACGTGTACTCCGATTTCCTCCATCAATAAAAAAGAAATTGATAATCTAGCCTCAACGAGTGAGTGAGTGAGTGAGTGAGTGAGTGAGTGGGTGAGTGAGTGATTGTTGTTTAACGCTAATTCATCAATTTTTTTTAGCTATATCATGGCGAGAATAAGTTAATTTTCAATGAGATAATGATGAGGTCCGCTTTGTTTTAGACCAATAAGCTAAGTTGGATTTTTATAGTGCTAGTTCACTAAAACAACTGTAGGATTAAATAGTGTCCACCGTGAAATATTGTCCTCTGTTATAATTGTTTTCTATGATAAAGTCCAAGGACGGAATAAAGCGCAGAGGTGACTTCTTTTGGTCTGTTGGGGATTTTTTATTTGAAAAAAATACAATCGGACACAATTTCACAGGACACTATTATGTCTTACATTAAAACACTTACGACAGGTCGATGGTTTAGAACTACGTGTACTCCGATTTCCTCCACCAATAAAAAAAAAATGATAAACTAACCTCAGCGGTATCACTCACAGGCGCTCGTGGCACGGACTTGCCACCCCCCCTTTTTTTCTAACTTTCTGTTTACAAATTTATTTTCAATAAAATTTCTTTATTTCTTTATTATTTCATCTCTTTTTCCTTATTTTAACTTGTTCGTGTCAATATTCATACAATCTTATGTTAACATCAAATTGCATGTGTCGATAGATACTAATAATCGTGATTTATTTAAAGGGGCATTATCTGCCAAATCGTAAATTTTTGTTACCCATAAAAACTATCAGATATGATTGATGCCTTAATAAAACGTGTTTCTGTAACTTATAAATGTTATGAAATGTACGCGCATCGGTAAAAAAAAGTGCAACTACTCGTGTTTTGAGATCTATCAATAAATGGACGCCATCTTATTAATTATCGACATTGTTTACGGAGTTTGTCGAATCGTCATTAAATCAGTACAACAATGCACTTATTTATTATTTTTTGTGAATCTGCTTTTAGTCGGTGTTAATTACGGACAAAGAACCATGCAAGTTGCCAGTTAATAAGTGACAAAATACAAATTATTCGTTTTTACCTGTCACTCGTAAGGTCAATTGCATACGGAAAAAGCGAGGTCAAATTATTTGGTTGTAAGCAAATAAGTAATCGATGGTCATTTTCGCTCTTAAAAGGCGGGCAGTGGTTCGATAAGCTGTTTAATGTGAAATAATTACCTTTATTTCATCATTTTAAAGCTATTTACCAATTTCCAAAGCATATAATTTTTTGGGGTCAAAATCGTAGCTAATGCCCCTTTAAAGAAACAACACTGTAAGCTGTATTAAAGTCATGGCAGTCAGTTTTATTGGTGGAGGTATAAACGGAGTACATAGATTAGATGACAATCAAAGTACAATAAGATTGAGGCCGTGCGGTTTATTATACTTAATCCATCTGTTATGTAAATCTATTCACTACTATTGTCAAAACTCTCCATTATTTTTAAGACATGGAGAGTTATTGTTCTCTTTGTACTTTAGATACTATACACATACTGTTTTTTGTTACAATACAATACAATACAATATTTTTTTATTCCAATTAAGGTCCCTCAAGGGGCAATGACAAATTTAGAACATCGTAAAGTACTCTCGACAATAAAATTTTACCTTACTTAATCATTAAGACCATGGATTTTCCCCATTGTTCCCCAAGGCAAAATTATATTGTCTTGATTACTTTACAATGTTCAAAGTTTGTAAGAACATGATAATCCCTGTCTTCCTGATAAGTACATATGCATACATTCATAATTATATCAGCAGTTACAACAATACAGAATGGAAGACTAATAATTAATAAAATTAATAAAGTACAATGGGTGGATTTTAAGTTGGAGAATGTCCTCGTATCTCTCCATTCCTTAAAAACAAAGAGTCTCGACCCCTTCGGGGCCTCGACTCCATTATTTTTAAGGAATGGAGAGTTACTCGGACATTCTCCTATGCATACATTTATATGTAAAAGTTGTTAGAATAGGGTCAAACCAAAGACTAAAATCGGTATTTGTTGTTTCTCCGGTAAGCACAAAGAGTGTTGGTCTAGTACATTTAATCGAACCTTATCATCATCTCATTGAAAATTTAACTTGCTCTCGCCATGATATAGCTGAAAAATGTAGAAATAGCCATTGATAGTTCTATATGTAGGTAGACTGCCATTGCTTCATTTTATTTTATTTTATTTTTGCTGCTAGATTTTATTTGGTTTATTTTAGTTTGCGTACTGTGCTTTGCTTATATCTTAATTTGTGCTATGCATGGACACTTGCTTTCTGTGCTACATGTATGTTTGTGTTTTATTTGTGTTTATTAATTTTAAATATGTGCATGCTTACTGTTTTTATGTTATGTATATATGTTTATCTATATTCGGCGGAAAGCTCTATTAAAGCTTATGTTATTTGTGTTTGTAAAACATGTCGAATCAAAATAAAATTTTGTATTCGTATTCATTTATATATTAGTCCTACAAATGAAGTGTAAGTTTACTTGGAATAATCACAGAAATATACAATTTGTCCGAACGTATAACATTTGTACAGCTTTAGAAACAAAAAAGCGATCATGTGGTGAGAATTTCTAGACTATTTCGCAGCGAGTGCAAATACATTTTATTTTTACAATGTACGTAATTTATGTTCATTCTGCAGGAAAAAAAACTGGTGTCGTCTATCACGTCCGCGCTTTTACTGTTACAGTTTCCTGCTCGCCACGAGTGCGGTAGATCGTGTCCGAGTGGAACGACATGTCTACCCAGACTGTTGTTTCAGTGAGCTAGCACTATAAAAATCCAACTCAGCGTGTTGGTCTAGTACAAATCATTATCATCATCATCATCATCATCATCATCATCATCATCATCATCATCTCATTGAAAATTAACTTGTTCTCGCCATGATATCATGAGCTGGAAAATTGCTGAGTTGGCGTTAAACATCAATCACTCACTCACTCTTACTGAATCTGATACTAGGAAAAGCTGGTTTTTTTTGGGTATATCAATGACTAAAATAACAGTGTTAAGTTTTCTGAGCCCCTTTATTAGTACTGAAATCACACGATTGCTTATAAAAGATCGAAAGTTAACGCGTGGAAACCTTTGTTTCAACAGATGGACGACGACAGACACAAAACAACATACAACCAGCGGTCGTATAATAGATATTACATCGTATACTATTAAATAAGACTCAATTAAAAATATTTTGTTTGTTAATGTCCTTATTTGGTCAAAAGGAACCGTCGTGGCCGTGATCGTATGGTAGTTGGATTTACAACTACCTATACAATCAGTGTCTATCAACACTGATGTTGTGAGTTCGAATTTCGATCAGGGCGAGGTGTACATCATGTGATAAAGTTTGACAGTGACTTGCCACAGGTAGGTGGTTTTTCCGGGTCATCCGGTTTCCTCCACCAGTAAAACTGTCCGCCACGATATAACTGAAATAGTGTTGAAAGTGGCGTTAAACACCATAGAAAGGTATATTTTGTTTGTTAATGTCTTTATTTGGTCAAAACCTTTTACTGTATTATGTTGAAGCCACCAGGAATTTTTAATTTAACATCTTTGCCATCTTTTTCTAACATATTTATATTTACATACTGTCCAAATGTTTTCATGTTCACTACCTTAAAATTTGAGATCTGAATATTTGATCTATATTTAACCTGAACTCCCTTCGCCACCGTTTTCAAGATCCACAAACACTGATTGTCTTTTGCAAAACAATATGTCCTCCTACCATTTTGTTGATATAATATTTCCATGTTGTTGACACAGGTATTGTAATTAAAGATATCCGCCTGCTTGGTTCCAAGATATCTCCAATTATTGACGATGTTCTCCGCTATTTTGCTTATGTTCGGATTTCCTCTAATTTTATTTTTGTTGACATACATAACAGGAATTTCTTTGACTGAGTAATCGATGTCATTCGGAAGATATTTTCCCGTAAGACATCTATTCGAGTAATACCAAAAGTCGGCCGATAAATCCATATCTTCACTAACTCGTTGAACACCTCGAATTTTTATTCGAAAATTGTCATTCGGATTCGCACTGAAAGGGTGTCTTAAATTATTGTATATGTCACCTGTGGTGAACTTGGTGAACTTGTGAGGTTCTACAGGGTGGTTAACCTGTATACTGTTGATTTTGTTTTCAATCGCTTTTAATACCCACAATCCTCTATTATTTTCCGAAAAGCATAAATTTGCATATTCACCACGCCCCCTTGCCACTTGAATGTGGTTCCGAATGTCATTGTAATCTTGATTTTGGTGACGATTGCCCCATTGGTTAATAATCCCCACAGCAACATCCCCTATACTTCTCCCTTTAAAGCGAGCATTTGAAAAAAGGCTACTAATACTGTCTTGTGTGAACATCACTTCACTGGGGAGGAGGTCTCGATTACAAGGATCTTCATCTTTATTGTCTGTAAAAAAACAACATTTACAGTCCTCGAAATAAACATTTGAATTTACTGGTCTGAATCAAATTCTTGAATTTATTTTTATATAGTTCTAAATAAACACTAACAATTTTCTGGTCTGAACAAAGTTTTCTTGGTCCGGAGGACCGGTGCTAATCATGAGGACTGATGAAGAGGGAAGTAAAATTAACGATATTGGGGTGAGGATAGATTCTGTGTCAGTTATCAAAATTAAATGGCTGCGAGATTTCTTGTTTTATTTTTGTATCCGGTGTAACGTGGGAAATGGACCTCGCAGACAAATGAAGTTATCCACATTTCTACATGTACGGTAAGTTATTAAGAAATAGCCCACATCCAACAAACAATGTGCAGTCCATATAGACAATTAGACAAACCACTAAAGTTGTGGGTTTGATTCCAGACCGTGCATGGGGTGTACTCTATACAACTTATGATAAAGTTTGTCAGTGACTTGTGACAGGCCAATGCTTATCTGAATTTTCTTGCATAAAAACATAAGGCCACGATATAACTATTCTGAATACCCCAAAACACACAATAAAACAAAAAACAAAACACAAAAAAACAAAATATAAAACTTCACTCCCACTCGTCATTTACATTTATTCTGTGCCAAGGATCTTTGCGGTCAAAATTCAGATGGATCGGTTGACTGATGCAAAGCAAATTATATCAAACGGAAACCATTGTGTCTAGTACAGACGGATTAGTAATATGTTTCCTTAGAATACTAATCCGTTCCCTCCTTTTAGTAATTCAATTCCTCGTTTAATAATCAGCTTTCTCGGTTTAGAAATCCTTTCCTTCAGTTTAGTAATCCGTTCTCCCGGATCAATATTCCATTCCCTCGCCCTCGGATTGCTAGTTCGTTCCCCCACCCTCGGATTACTAGCTCGTTCCCCCACCCTCGGATTAATATGTTCGTTCCCCCGCACTCGAATTACTAGTTCGTTCTCCTGACCTCAGATTACTAGTTCGTTTCCCCGCCCTCATATTACTGACTAGTTCGTTTCCCCGCCCTCATATTACTAGTTCGTTCCCCCACCCTCAGATTACTAGTTCGTTCCCTCTCCCTTGGATGACTAGTTCATTCCCTAGAATTAATAATGAAGACAAAATATGACTGCTTGAAAATAAGAATGGTACACGCAGAACTAATTACCTTCAACTGCTCCACACGTACAGATCAACACAACATACAGCGCCACCAAATGTCTCATTATCTCCCCTTTGTCTAGAAGTACAACTATAATAAAAACAAAATTTGTGCAAAAATCAATTTTTGAAATAAATTATTTTCCTTTCTTTTCTTTCACATTATATTTCTGACTAAAACAGTTGGTCTCTGTGTCTTGTATTGTTTATTATTGATAAACGGCGATAATTTATTCATTTCTATTTTTCTTTAACAGAAAATTCTACTCGCCATGGATTATTAGTTGAGACAACGATGATTATGGCATTTACTCATTGGAAAGTCCAGACTTTGTCCCTAATACTTTTTTCTATGGACCCCACCAGTATGATCGGAAAAAAACAAAGTCTTATTTACAAATAATGAGATGGTAATGTCTGGACTGCCGACAAAGTTGGGAGAAAAAACATATATATAAGTTGGGATATTTTCTTAGAAGGTATAGTTACGTGTAATCTTAATCTTTCATCGTTACACCTTTATATTTACTCAAACTGCATCGGTGGTGTAATGGTTAGCATGCTCACCAGGAGTGCAGTAGATCGTGGGTTCGAGCCCCGATCGAGTAAAACCAAAGACTATAAAATTGGTATTTGTTGCTTCTCCGCTAAGTGTACGCAGCATTAAGGAGAAAAAGCAACATGCATGTGGTTGGCTCGGAATCAGGATAATGTGTCCAAGCGGGGCGACATGTCTATCTGCGGACTGTTGTTTCGGTGATTTAGCACTATAAAAATTCAACAAAGCGTGTTGGTCTAGTACAAAGCGGACCTCATCATCATCTCATTGAAAATTAACTTGTTTCACAATGATATAGCTGAAAAAAATTCTGTCCAATCGGGGTGAAATGAGGAATTCTTATAGAGGACCTTCCATAGATACTTTCTGTAAAATTTTGCTTTATTTGGCCCAGTGGTTTCATAGCAGAACAATTTTAGAAATCAACCAACCAGAAACAAGAATTGCCAATGGCGGCCATGTTTGTGAACGGATCGGGACAAATTTAGCAGTCTTTATAGATGACCTTCCATAGATGTGTCCTACCAAGTTTCGCTTGTTTGGTTAAACGGTTTCAGTGGAGAAGATTAAATGTGAAAAGTTAACAGACGACGGATGCCAAGTGGTAGCAAAAGCTCACATGTCCTTTCGGCCAGGTGAACTAAAATCATACATAATCATAATTAATTATCTGAATTTTACTTGTTCTCGCCACGAAATAGCTGAGGGGAAAGCTCATTTGGCATTAAACAACAACCACTCACTATAATTGAAGAACTCTTTGTTGAGAGATTTTTAAATAATAAGAGAGCTCTCTAATGAGAGGAATCTCTATATATTTCAGAATAAATACTTGTATTTTAACAGACATTTTTAGAAAAGAGGAAACAAATGATCATAGTTATACATAGACACCTATATTTCACAATAAAAAAAACCAACTGTTAGAACACCGTGTACAAGCAAACATTAGGGAGAGGGGGGTTTGTTTTGTAAACCAAGGGGTGTACGTTTTTTTTATGTTGTTTTTACCAGTCGCAGAAAGAAAAGTGAGTATGAACTATAAATAAAAGGTAGAATGGGACAATGTTATATACCACGGAACTCAGCAGCAAATGGGCTTTCATTTGGTATTTTTCTGGGTTCTCTGGAGCATCAAGTGCCCAGTGGACCTCGTAGCAGCTGTAGAAGAGAGAAACATCCCCCAACTTGATATTAAACTTCAGGAGAAAAGATTAAATATGTTTTAAAAAAGTACAGAGAGCACATTTAGAATATCAACATTTTCATTGTTTAAATGCCATACAAGTTTTGCATCTGTATTAAGTAATGAAAAGTTTTCACAATTTTCATTGATAATGGATATTAAGGCTTCTCTTTCCTGAGTGTGATAAATCTAGTGATTGTGTAATAATATGAAGGAATTCTGGGTTTCATAGTAAATTAGATTTTTGTTAAACTATTTTATAAACGGGGGGCGGGGTTTATTTGAAAAAAAAACATATAATCCGCTAGTTTGATATTTCTTTGTAATCGTTAGAAAAAATCATAGGTGAATAAATTTGTACATAAAGGGCACTCGAGTGCACTTGAAAAGTTGCACTTTACGAGCAGCAGTTGTCTTTAAATTTACAGGTTAAAATTCTATACACTATTCATTAATGAGAAAATGAGACTGTCCTTTAGACAGTGATTTTTCATATATCGAGAGGTATCCTTTAAAACAGGTTTGAATGTAGATCATTGCCAAACTACAATATACGTATATCTACATTACATAAAACGTACAAGAAAAATGTGTGACGACATTTTGTGACATCGCCACATTTTGGTTTTCTTCGTGTAAATTAACTATGTATTTTGATTCTCGCTCATACATTTATATTTTTATATGTTATTTGTGTATTGTCGGTTTTAAAAGCTCTTCAGCGCTTATGAACATATGTTGATTTTAACTACAATTAATAGTTTTGTGCGGTTCGTTTGTTAAATCAATTCAAACATACATGGCGAAATAAAGAAAACAAACAACCTTACCTCTAAATACTTTCCATTTCTTCCAAATTTGATTTCTTTCTATTTTTAAATTTCTCCATTATTGTATTTGGAGCACGGATTATCCACGATGATTAAGTGTTCTATATTTAGAACGTATGTTTTCCCCAAATAACAACTTTCAAAATGCATTTAAATTGAAACAATACATAAATATTGTATTATATAAAGAAATTATACACAATAAAAATATAATAAAATAATAACATAACAACACGTGTGAATTTGACAACAGGCGCTGTCAAGAGGCACGGGATTACCTCCATTTTTCTAACTTTCTGCTTACATAAAATACTAGTAGCCTCTGGCTGTATGTAATCCTCTTGAAATAAATAAAGAATTAAAATAAAATTTCTTTATTATTTCATCACTTTTTTCCTTTATTTAACATGTTCGTGTCCTTATTCATGCAAACTTATGTTAACAGCAACTCACAGGTCAAGAACACGCTAAATAAAAAAGGGGGAGAGTTGAAATAATAAAGCCATTTATGCAATATGAAAAATATGAAAACATGGTTTCTCCGGTTTCCTTCACCAATAAAACTGATCGTCACGATATAACTGAAGTATTGTTGAAAGTGGCGTTAAACACCATAACCCTAACCGCCCCCTGCCCCCATCCCCACCTCCTGAAAACAGAAAGTTAGAAAAAAAAGACGATAATTCCGTGACACAAACGCCTGTGTATTTGACACGAAAAAGATAGTAGATCACATAAAACGGATCCAACAACTTCATTCTAGTGATTTTTCTTTCGTTTTCTAGATTTACTTTTGTGTAGAAATGCCTCTTTTTACCTTGTTAATGCGTCTACATCGTCTACCCGAGGATAGAGTCATCATGTGTCCACAAAATTACAAAGTGTCCTACTTATTGAACAGTTGTCTCCGGAAATAGACTTTACAATATTATTGTTGTGAATAACAAGGCCACTTTAGAAAGCAACGACAAATTGATAAATTGGGGATACGGGTGGGATATTTTAAAAGATAAAAAATTATAAGCTCTAACTTACCCCCATCAAGAATAGCCCTATACATGTAGATAGAAAAAGTAAAATTCACACAAAATTTATCTTGATTTTTAAGTCTTAAAAACAAATGTCTATGCTAGACAAAAATATTACAGGACTTATAGAATTAGAAACCGGTTAGTGCTTCAATGTTTATATAATGTCTTATACCTGTGACCTTTCACAGGCTGTTTAAATTGCCCGTGTATTTAATTATTACCGTATGTTACATTTTGATTTAGTGTAAGCGTTATTTTATTTCATAAACACGCATTTAATAGATAAATATACATTGTAAAACAAGTGATTTGTGTTTGTGATTTGTTTTATCATTAAAAAAAAGTCCATTAAACAATAAAAACTATCACGATCAGGCCCCCGGCGCCCGACTTGAGAATTTACTTAATTCTGAGAATATTCTCAAATAAGGAAATACTCTAATTTGATTGGCTGAGTTCCTTTTTTGAGAATATTCTCAGACTTTAGTAAATTCTCAAGTTTTGTGGCGCCGGGACCTGGATAGGGAGGAAGTGAGTGGTTGTTGTTTCCCCAAATGAGCAATTTTTCAGCCATATCATTGCTAAAACAAGTTACATTCGATTATACGGTAATGATGTCCACTTTGTACTAGAGTATACTCTTAGTTTGATTTCTATAGTGCTAGCTCACCCAAACACAACAGTTGGCTGGTAGACATGTCTCTCCACTATAGGACACATTATCCTGATCTCGTGCCAGCCAGTCTTTTCTCATTTTCGTTAAATGCTGCATTCTTAGACGACAAGTCACAACTACTCATTTCATAGTTTTTAATTTGGCCCAATCAAATGTAATTCCAAGGAGAAGACTTCATAGGTTGGTAAAACTTATGTCTTATCCTTTTTGTCTCTATGAGCAAATAAAATTGGTATAAACTAAACACAATCGGGGCTCGAACACACGATCTATCGCACTCTAACCATTACACTATGGACATGATTGACAAACTTGAAAGGCGAAACAACACTAACAGTATCGTTTTTGTATGTAAATCACACGTAGACCACTTGATAAAGGAAATAAACATCATCAATGCACGCTCACTGCACGTTACATAGTGGTGGCAGAATGAGATTAGCGTGTTGTAATACAGAAAGTTATCGGCCCACGTGGGAGTCAGGTCCCGTAATGTTTGCCATGAACGGAAGTTGGAAACGAAACTCGTTCTCTACTTCATTGCTGGTGACCGTGGCGGCGGAGGCGGCGGACCACCACCACCACCACCATCAGTACGGACATATAAGCAAACGCAGATATCCACCGCCGGCGGCGGTGGTGGTGGCGTTTCCCCTCGTGGAACCCGCCGAATTTTTCGATTTGCTGGGAAACGCACCGGAAACGTGTCACCGCCGTTTCGCCAACGTCCTGATCGTCAACGGACCGCAATACTACTACTGTTCGTCTCAAATCCAACCCGACGACACTGACACCTGCGGACTGCATTGCCTGTACTACTTCAAACATCGAGGAATGGAGCTGCCGGACATAGTGAAAGACTTTTCCACCGTTGATCTAAAAGGAAACGGACAAAATTTTAAGATCTGACTGTTAACATTGTATATTGTCGTGCATTGTAATTGCCGTTATGATAGAATGTATTGAACTTAATAAACAATCGAACTGTTAAACTTGTATTTGGTCGTGCATAGTCTTTGTAAATGTCCCCGTTATAGAATCGACTATTGTATATTGTCAAGCATTGCCGTGTCTTTATTATATGTATTATACGTAATAAATAATACGAACGAAATGGTGTCGTGTTATGCTCAGAGTTACTTCCCTTTGAATACGCTTAAGCCTACTGGAAATTATTTCCCATTGAACATACACATTGAGTTATCTCCCCTCATTCTCATCGAACCAATCTCCCATACAGAGTTGTCGGTCCTTGCAGGCTCTCTATCTCTGTAAACGTCTCGATTTTACAAGATTCTTGTAAAATATTAATATGCTCTAGATTTTGCTTCTAAGACGCTATTCGTCTTTTTTGCATATATCTTTGACGTGAAATATGATTTTATTTGAGGCGAAATACCATTTTATAAAAGCTATATTTATAGGGACTATATTTTGTGAAACGTTTTCCTATTCTGAGTAATTTGGTTTACTTATTCATCCGATAAAGTGTCAACATTAGATATAATTGTTAAAGATTATGACAAGACTATCGTGTTGAGGGACAGTCAAAGGCAAGCTTTTGAATATCTACATGTCAAGAAAGGAGATCTTTTGGTTAGTTTGTCACATGATCGTTCGTTACATGATCACGTGTTTTGGGACTACTTTTGAGGCGTCTACAGAGATAGAGAGCCTGCAAGGACCGACAACTCTGTATAGGAGATTGTTATCGAACATACACACCGAATAAAGTTATTTCCCTTGGTTTATAAACTCTGATCGAATAACTTTATTTCCCTCGGTTTACAAACTCTCGATCCGAAACAGAATTACTTCCCTCAAACGTCGGATTACCACTATCCAGAAACATCAAAGACCCATACCAAGTTATGTCGTGACATCGACTTGAGAAAACACGATATAAATTACCACGATAGGTTTTCTAAGGTCAAGCTCTGTTTTTATACGTTATTATTCTAAAAAGTAATTATTACTTATAGTATATAATCATTAATTAACACATATTCTAATATGGCGTCCTTCAAACGCTTGGAGTCCAAACCCGTGGTAAAAATAACATATTCCTACACCCATTGTAATTTATGACGCCATCGACAATTTATAACGATATTTTACCAATTTTTACATATTAGAATCGAAATAATTCATGGAAGCCATCTGTATATATTATTTTTTTACCACGGGTAGGCCCTTTATGTCAGCTTTTTATCCCTCGCTAACGCTCGGGGTAAAACTTCGTGACATAAAGGGCCTACCCGTGGTAAAAACAATGTATACATATGGCTACCATGAATTATTTCTTAAATTAAAGACATTTATCAATAAAATCATCTACGTACATTGTATTTACGCTCTTCAATTATTCTATCTGTTAAGGTTTACACTGACATGTGTTTATAGTACATGAGTATTTATCATTTCGGGTCAAGATTAATGGTCAGTGCGTGCGATGGATATTTGATATGCCTGTTCTCCGTGTGTAGATCTTGTTATCATCTGATGAATTAAAAACATATGACCCTAGCGCGTGTGCACAGGCACTTGTTTCATATATATATATGTGTTTACTATCTACGTCTATCCATAAAGAAAGGTCCTTATCGGTTTCGCGTCGGTTGCCTCAGTTCACGGTCGAAAAAACTGTTTTAGAATTTCTTTAGTGAGCAAAAATGATTCTCTACTTATGATAATTTTTCTACAAAATGGTGTATGACACGCCTACCTTGGTTGCCAATTATCTACATCAGAGCTCAATATATAATACAACTTGAAATACACAAAAACACCTCATTTTTTTAAGGCAATATCGATCCAGCAGTGAATAGGATGGAGCGCTCTGATTGGTCAATCGAAATATCCAAAAATAAACTTGGAATCCTTGGTTGTATTTATTTAAATTTACGCTATTGACAACAAATTTGTGGACTTTATTATCACTAATATTGATATTTGACACATTCAAAACAAGAAAACATCTCGTGTATTTTTTACAGGCGATTTTATTGGGGTTTTTTTTTTTAATTCACTGCTGGATCGGTATTGCCTAAAACAAAATGAGGTGTTTTTATGTATTTCAAGTTGGATTCTAACATGACTTCACTCTTTCCCTTTGTTAAAAAAAAAATTTTCTTCGTATTATCTCGTTAGCA
>MJUT01048325.1:329393-343427 GCA_002080005.1 Gigantidas platifrons
ACGTTATTATTCTAAAAAGTAATTATTACTTATAGTATATAATCATTAATTAACACATATTCTAATATGGCGTCCTTCAAACGCTTGGAGTCCAAACCCGTGGTAAAAATAACATATTCCTACACCCATTGTAATTGATGACGCCATCGACAATTTATAACGATATTTTACCAATTTTTACATATTAGAATCGAAATAATTCATGGAAGCCATATGTATATATTATTTTTTTTACCACGGGTAGGCCCTTTATGTCAGCTTTTTATCCCTCGCTAACGCTCGGGGTAAAACTTCGTGACATAAAGGGCCTACCCGTGGTAAAAACAATATATACATATGGCTTCCATGAATTATTTCTTAAATTAAAGACATATATCAATAAAATCATCTACGTACATTGTATTTACGCTCTTCAATTATTCTATCTGTTAAGGTTTACACTGACATGTGTTTATAGTATATGAGTATTTATCATTTCGGGTCAAGATTAATTGTCAGTGTGTGCGATTGATATTTGATATGCCTGTTCTCCGTTATCATCTGATGAATTAAAAACATATGACCCTAGCGCGTATGCACAGGCACTTGTTTCATATATATATATATATGTGTTTACTATCTACGTCTATCCATAAAGAAAGGTCATTATCGGTTTCGCGTCGGTTGCCTCAGTTCACTGTCGAAAAAACTGTTTTAGAATTTCTTTAGTGAACAAAAATTATTCTCTACTTATGATAATTTTTCTACAAAATGATGTATGACACGCCTACCTTGGTTGCCAATTATCTACATCAGAGCTCAATATATAATCCAACTTAAAATACACAAAAACACCTCATTTTTTTAAGGCAATATCGATCCAGCAGTGAATAGGATGGAGCGATCTGATTGGTCAATCGAAATATCCAAAAATAAACTTGGAATCCTTGGTTGTATTTATTTAAATTTACGCTATTGACAACAAATTTGTGGACTTTATTATCACTAATATTGATATTTGACACATTCAAAACAAGAAAACATCTCGTGTATTTTTTTCAGGCGATTTTATTGGGGTTTTTTTTTTAATTCACTGCTGGATCGGTATTGCCTAAAACAAAATGAGGTGTTTTTATGTATTTCAAGTTGGATTCTAACATGACTTCACTCTTTCCCTTTGTTAAAAAAAAAATTTTCTTCGTATTATCTCGTTAGCACATGCGCCGATGAATGTGACTGACGTTTCCATTGGCAGCATAAATTGTGACCCGAATAATGCCGATAGAGGGCGCAGTATTATTCGAGTTACATAAATTGTGTGCGACATTTTCCGCAAGCGTATGTATAAATCATCGTCTTCCAATCAAAGTATACTACCGCATTTGTACTCTTAGACATGTCAGAATCGAAATAAATCATGGAAACCAGAATGTGTTTTGAGTTTTAACATGGATTGGCGGATATTAGTAAATTTTATCCCTCGCTTCTGGCTCGGGATAAAAAACTAATATCCGCCAATCCATGTTAAAACTCCCAACACATTCTGGCTTCCATGATTTATTTCTTAATTATATAATGAGCTCTGACGCGTGTGATATCAAGATCAAAATGCTTTTTGATTGTGTGCGGTTTAACACAGGTCTTGGTTTTCATTGAATCTGTAATAGTGAAAAAGTAAGGGGGTATATGTGAATTGATGATCGTATCAATGGATTCTCGAAGCATATCAGCATTTGAGTACTTTTGACACGGGAATCGTAAATGAACTGATACATGATTAAAAAAAAAACTAGACACGTACGTGAGTCATCGAGTCGAAATTATGTATTTTATTTATTTTTGTTATTTTTTGTTACCGGTATTTTTTTTTTTAATTGAATTTTTTTTATTTTTAAATTTTCTTAAATTTTTTTTATTTTTGTGACGTCAGACACCCTTCCGTTTTGAGTCATCACGCGCTTGGGATGGCGGAATGTGATGAATCATATTACATCGAGGGGTGACCATATTTGGACGTTCTTTCGTAAGGGTGCGGGAAATGTTTTTACCATGAGTCATACTGCGACGAGAGCGTCATCATGACCATATATGGATTTTTGAAAGAAAACAAATTGTTACGTCAGTTCCGGGGTAGGGCTATGCCCTTATATGGAAATGGGTGGGGTCTACCCATATATGGGTCCCTCCTTCCATCCTTGGGTTTTTGGGGTGCATAAAACTGATCACTCCCTACTACATGTACTTTGATGGTTCTCTCCGAGTACTCCAGCTTCTTCCACCACTAAAACTGGTTGCCATGATATGGCTGAAATATTGCTGAAAGTGGCGATATACACCAAAAAAGATCTAACTGCATGTAAGTTTTGATACAAATACATATTTTCTGGTTCAAATCTGCAAAAATAACGCGTCTTCGGTGATGGATAGGGTGATAGTTAGCGGGTAATAATACGGCAATTCTGACCGAGGGCCATAATGAGTAACGTGTTTGGAGAGTCCCACACTCCGTGTACGCTAAAGGATATTTTGGCATGGACGGATTGTGTCAGATCTAACTGTAGGTAAGTTTTGATACAAATACATATTTTCTGGTTCAAATCTGCAAAAATAACGCGTCTTCGGTTTTGTTAGTTTGTAGATTACGAAAAAGACTAAATTGTTCGTCCCTATCAAACTCTACATACTTTCCCCAATTTCTATATAGTCAAACCTGTATTAAGAGGTCACCCTTGGGACCAAGAAAAAGTGGCATTGTAAGACAAGGTGACCTCTTAATAGAGGTGACCGCATATACAGGTTTGACTATAGTTTTATCTATTTTGTACACTATTGTACTACTTCTCCTAACTGAAATACTGCTCGACTTGATGTTAATCAATCAATCAATCAATCAATCAATCATTCAATCAATCAATCAATCAATCAATCAATAGAACCCCATTTCTAGGTCGAACGTTACGAGTAAACGACCTATCTGAATCCAAGACAATGAGTTTCGATTCCATTTTAAAATAATTTTATTTCAACTGTTTAACATATATTTTAGTACATTTATGAATTCCTGTGTTTTTGAATACAATCTCGTCATTCATTTTATATTCATCATAATTAAATACATGTAAAGTCTCAAATCCAAGCTTTTCGTAAATCTTTTGTGAATAAATTGAAGAACATTCTCCTTTTAAACATCTTAATCCCAAACCTTCACAAAACAAAAGAGCCGCTTGCATCATTTTATTTGCAATCCCACGTTGCCGGTACTCCCTATGAGTTCCTAGTGATAACAATTCTACAGCAGTATCGACACCAAAACGTTTATAAACATCCATCTCATCGTTCTTATGGTTCAAAAATTTTATTGTTGTCAAAAGCTGTTCATTCTTCACATGACCCAGATCTAATGGCTCCCCCTTTTTTCCTATTATCATACCTCTACAAGCAATTATCTCCCCTGTTTTGTCGGATACCAATAGAAGTGTCAAGCTCTTGCTAAAAAGTTTTGTGAAAAATATTTTCATCTCCTCGTCAAAAATAAATCCGAGGGATTTATCAAGAATTTCATCAGGAGTCACGTGATCTTTAAGAAACGTCATGAATTTCTCATTATTTTCATCAGAAACGAGTTCTAAATGAGCACCATCAAATTGTATCGTCTTCTTTACTTTTTCCAATGTCTACAAATAAAAAAAAAGTTAAATAAGATGAAGTTTTTTTTTGGATGGGAGCAGGGCCGGCCTTAGGAGGTGAGGGGCCCAGTTGTTCTCTGTAAAACCAACAGTATGTTGTTATGTGTACTTGATAAACCAAAAGTAGATAAACACAGCGCGGGACCTGATAGCGAGCGATTGGTCCAGTTGGTTGAAGGCCGGACCTGGTGTGGGTTTAATGATCTTGCTAGTGTCGTTCAGAGAATGTCGTCTGCTTAGGTATAGCCTTTACCAAATACCGAGTCTTTTCTTTTATCAACCACAAATGGTTCAAAAACCACAATTGTTATTTAAAGCCACTTACTAAGATCAAATGTTTCTTAGGAAACAATAAACTAACTATATATCAAGTGATCATTTATGATAGGAAGATATTTACCTAACAGTCATCATAGATTTTCTATCTACACACAAATAAATAGTACCCATTAATGATTGAGGGTCATTCAGTTCATGAGGTCTTCGTGGTCGTGATCGTATGGTAGTATGATTTACAACTACCTATGCAATCAGTGCATATCACCACTAGTATCAAGTTGTGAGTTTGAATCCCGCTAGTGGCGAGGTGTACTCGATAGAACATTATGTGATAAAGTTTGACAGTGACTTGCAACGTGTCGGTGTTTTCTTCCGGGTACTCCGGTTGCCTCCACCAAGAAAACTGACCACCACGATATAACTGAATATTGTTGAAAGTGGCGTTAAACACCACAACCTTAACCCTCAATCAGTTCACATAGGGAACGACCACTTCACTTTAAAAGGGGGGGGCTGTATGTTTTATTGAAGAAAATACTGTCATTAAAATCTATAGACAAAAACATTTACCTGAAAGATGCAAAAATTAATAAAATGACCCTGCAGTTTTCAACGAAACGCTTTGGTAAAATTTGAAGAAAATTACGCCATCATTTTTCATGTCCAACAAATAAAAATACTGATTTCTGTTTGGTGTGACAAAACTTCTGGCTAAGACAGCCACCGCACCCTCCACCACACCCCCCTCCCTTAAAAATTAAATGAGCAGTCCCTTAAGAAGAAAGATAAATGTATAGCTAGTATCTTGGCACAATTTGTAAACGGAATAAAGTATCATACCTCCTCCAATTCTTTTCTCGGTTTAATCTTGTATCCCGACATTTTGATCCCTCGTATTGGTGGACTAAAAGACACTCTATTTCTTGAACTTCAGATGAATTTGGGTTCTTGAATAAGGCTCCAATTGTGTCATGCCAAATATAAGCAACGAGACGTACTTTTAAAATATCTTCAATATATTTATCATTAGTTCAAAATTAAAAATAAGTTTGTACATATCTTTTTCTTTAATCAGAGCATAATTTAAAAATCACTATCGACTCTCCTTATTTAGCCTCCACACCAAATAAATATTTCAAATATTGATAAAACGTTGTGTATTTCTAGGTCAACTTTATTTGTATAACTATACATAGATTAACACTAAATCAGTGGCTTCAATCACAGTAGCTGCGGAACCGTAGCCCTTATGGTCCTTGATCAGTTTTCTGATATTTGCGGACCATATCTATGGTCCGCAAATAAAAACAAAAACAAACAAAAACAAGGACCTAAAGAGCTACGGTTCCGCAGCTACAATCACAGGTGCTCGTGGCACGGAATTACCACCCATTCCCTTTTTAACTTTCTGTTTGCATATTTATTTTCAATAAAATTTCTTTATTATTTCATCTCAAACTGTTCTTGTCCATATTCATATAATAAATCTTATATTCTAATATTACGTCCTTCAAACGCTTTGGGTCCAAACCTGTGGTAAAATATGCGTATATTGGTATATCAGCTGATCGGCAACGTCATAATATTTGTTTTGGCTGTTCTATAAAAAATAAATACCGTATTTGTCCTATTAGAATAGAAATAATTCATGGGGGCTTGAATATATATTGATGTTACCTCGCTATCGCTCGTGGTAAAATATTTGGCATAAAGGGCCACCCCGTGGTAAAATCAGTATATATTCAAGCCCCCATGAATTATTTCTTAATTAACAACAACTTACATGTGTCGACCCTTAAATAAGAGTGTATATATAGGGTCGACACACGTAACTTGGTTACTGTTAACATAAGATTGTATGAATATGGACACGAACAAGTTAAAATAAGAAAAAAGTGAGGAAATGATGACGACTGCGGCTTCAATAAAATTCGATTTTTTCAGCAATATTACTGATAAGTAAAAAAAAAGAAAAAATACTATCAATTTAGAATCCACTCTTTTGGGTTAAAAATGCCAAGGTTTCCTAATATTTTTACTATTTCAAAAATTAGAATATATTTTAAATCGTGAATTTGAATTTGAATTTGAATATTGAACTCTCGCGATATTTCACTCATATACTTGTATTCTGTTTTATCCTACATCACTTGTTCTATCTGAGCAGTCATATTGCATTGACTGGACAAGTTTATGTTATATGGTCAATGACCAAGATATAATTCTACTGTTACCTTATTCATGTTGAGCGACAATAAGAAACGGTAACAGTATAAGCGCGGTCGTGGTCGAGTTTACCATCAAAAACTATTAGAACGACGCTGGTTTCTGCTCTTCTTAGACACTTTGATAGTTGTTTTGGGTTTTTGACAGTGCAGGATAAATGAAATATACGTGCATTGCCGGAAAATAAAAAAAATTAATTTGCACTCGCTGCAAAACAGGACATAAAAACTCGCTAGACTCTTACAAATAAATTCTATATTTTCCGTATATTGTCTATATATGCTTTGTCACAAATCTGTATTGATGAAAAAAAATTGATTTGGTTTGATTTGAATACACAAGGTCGAGAGGGTCAACACGCTACTACTGATCATAGAGGAGTATTCGGACTTCAACAAGAACTACGGATTCCATCACCATGGGATTGCATCGCCTTTTTTATACCCCTTGGTCCACAGGGATCGCTAAAAAGGCACAGACTGTTTCGCTTGTTTACCCTAGCACCAGGAGAATTATATAGAAGAACCCGGGATTTCCCTTAGCAGTTCATGTTGCCCCAAGAGATTTTCTTAATGAACCCTAAAAAAAAACAAAAAAACATAAGATCTATGGTTCCGCAGCTAAGTAATTCTTGCGCACCTGTGGGTAAAAGAGGCGATACAAGCCCCTTGTGATTTCATCAATGCCAGGTTTCCGACTTCGCGGCACCGACTAGTGGTCCTGAAAAATTGGACAACAGTGGTCACCTTTTGTTCTTTTTGTGTTTGTTTTGTTTGTGTATGTGGTTTTTATAACTGCCACAACAAATGTTATCCTTGAATGTCGAAGGCTTATCTTGATAAAGAGATTTATTTTGCATGAATTTACATATCATTTGTTTTTATAAAATTATATACTGTACAATCTAACCTTGTGTTGATGTTGAAGGGTTCCGATGATTTTACATCGAAATCTTCAAATTATCTTGAATTAATTAAACAGAAATCTAACAGTATTGATGTAAAAAAAAATATATCCATAAAAATATAGGGTGGTGCTTAACTTTTGTCAGAGTGTATATAATAAATTGACACTAAATCATCTATATCAATGGCTTCAATCACAGGCGCTCGTGACACGGAATTACAACCCATCCCCTTTTTAGCATATTTATACTGTTTACATATTCATTTTCAATAAAAAATTTCTTTATTATCTCATCTCAACTTGTCCGTGTCCATATTCATAAAATCAATCTTATGTTAACAGCTTAATTATATATAGGGTCGACACATGTAACTTGGTTGCTGTTAACATAACATCTTATGAATATGGACACGAACAAGTTAAATTAATATAAAAAAGGGATGATATAGTAAAGACATTTTTATTGAAAATAAATATGTAAACAGAAAGTTGAAAGGGGGGGGGGGTGGTAATTCCGTGCCACGTGCGCCTGTGGCTTCAATAAACACCGTTTATTTCTGCAATATTGCTGATAAGTTAAAAAAAAATACTGTCAATTTAGAATGCACTCTTTTGGAGAAAACATGGCCCAGTTTTCCTATTATTTTTACTATTTCAAATAAATAATATATTTTAAACCCTGAAATTTGAATTTTTGTCAAAATTGGACTCTCGTGACATTCTACTTATATACATGTACTTGAATATTCTTTTTATCCTGCTCTTGTTCTATATAGAACTTCTATTTGAGCAGTCATATTGCATTGACTTGCCAAGTTTATGTCATATGGTCAATGACCAAAATATAATTCTACTGGTACCTTATTCATGTTGAGCGATAATAAGAAACGGTAACAGTATAAGCGCGGTCGTGGTCGAGTTTACCATCAAAAACTATTAGAACGACGCTGGTTTCTGCTCTTTTTAGACACTTTGTTTTGTGTTTTTGACATTGCAGGATAAATAAAATGTACGTGCATTGTCGGAAAATATGAACTTAATTTGCACTCGCTGCAAAACAGGACATAAAAGCTCGCCCAAGACTCTTACATATAAATTGTATATTTCCGA
The DNA here is from genome assembly GCA_002080005.1 of Gigantidas platifrons. Classification (NCBI taxonomy): domain Eukaryota; kingdom Metazoa; phylum Mollusca; class Bivalvia; order Mytilida; family Modiolidae; genus Gigantidas; species Gigantidas platifrons. The sequence goes on from MJUT01048325.1 coordinate 337,580, forward strand.
CAAAGTACGTGTATTGTCTATATACATTTTGTAATTATGTTTTGTCACAAATCATTATCGATTAGTTTGGCAATAAAGTAAGATTTGGCTTAATTCGGAAACACAAGGTCAGGAGTGCGAAAACGTATCTCGTATGGTCTTCTTTTGTTTTCTTTTTTTCCCCAAAAAACATAAAAGCTACCGTTCTGCAGCTAAGTGATCCCTGTGCACCTTTGGGTTAAAAAAAAAGGCGATACAATCCCCTTGTGATTTCATCAGTGCCGGTTGAACGATGTCGCGGCACTGAATATTAAATTTATTTCTAAATTGTTTTTAGCACGAAGGTTTGAATTTGCCGCGGTAGTTTCTGGGCTGACACTCCAAATCGCCCAACCTCTTTTTGAGTTTTCAGCCATGTCTTGCTGAGTACTTTGCTAATGGCTGCACGCTGTGATTTTCTGCGCAGAATATATGTTTTACCATGTAGTTGGGGCATGTTGTTACGTCTGAAGGTGAAAGTCAATAGAAATCGTTTTGTCTTCTTTGCATAACTATCCTCTTTGTCCATTTACAGCCATGTCTAATGTCTTGGCCTTGGTCGGAGAACCTCTGGAACCCCTCTTTCGTTTGTCGGATCAATCTTGCTTGAAATATACAGTATTTTTAAATGCCTTTCGCTTTATTTTGCAACTCATGGAATTGAATCAATCGAGTTATGGGGTACATTCTTTTCGTCGTGGCGCTGCCACATAGGGGTAGTAAAGTAGGACTTTCAGATAGCGATATCAAGTTATTGGGATACTGGTCTAGTAATTGTTTTTCTCGGTATACGTAGATAGTGATGTGGATCAACGTTTGAAAGCTATTTCCACTTTCAGTTCACTTTTACCACATTATACTACACCCCTTTTGGGTTTACCATTTGGAACTTTTATGTTACTTGCTTGTTTATATGATTGGGGACATGTATGTAATTGGGGGTGTGGGGGGGGAGGTTCGTTTGCTTAGGGTTACCAAGCTTGACTAAATGTTGCCACACGAATTTTGTTATTTTTAAACCAAGTAAGTTCCAATTGAATTTATTTGTAAATTGTTTTTTAGCACGAAGGTTTGAATTTGACGCCCTAGTCACTGGGCTGAAACCCCAAATCGCCAAGCCTCTTTTTGAGTTTTGAGTCATGCCTTGCTCAGTACCTTGCTATTAATGGCTGCACGCTGTAATTTTTTGCTAGTTTTAAGTAACATTACTAAGGGTAAGTGTTCCTGCTTATTATAGTTTTCATCGCATTATATTTACATTTATTATCATGTTTAGTTATTATGGACTTTTATGTCACTTGCTTGTATATATGTCATATATGATTGGGGACATACAACATATCTATGTAATTGGGAGGTTCGTTTGCTTGGGGGTACCAAGCTTGAATAAATGTTGCCACACGAATTTTGTTATCTTTAAACCGAGGTCGACTAGAGATCCTGAAATCTGACAACAGTTGTCACTTGTTTTGTTGTTTGTTTCTTTGTTTGTTTTTGTTTTTGTTTTTTTTTCTCTCGTTATTTAAAAGTATCTTGTCTTTAAAACTGTCACAACAAATGTTTTCCTCGAATATTGAAATTTTATGTTGTTACAGTGATTTATTTTGCATAAATTTACATATCATTTGTTTTTATAGAGTCATATACTGTACAATCTAACCTCGTGTTGATGTTGAAGGGTTCCAATGATTTCACATCGAAATCTTCAAATTATCTTGAATTAATTAAACAGAAGTCTACTTTGAACGATAGAACTGTGGGGCGGCTGTATTTTCGTAAAACCAAATAAATATCGATGGCTTGCCATAATAAGGCGCAGTATTTGAGTTAAAAATAAATGACTAGACACATCGTTGATAACTCGCATCTGATCACGCTCCGATTACCCTCCACTTACACCCGTGGATCAACTGACAGAGGCATCCTCGTTTCGTTGAAAAGACCTATTAATAGTTACCAATCAAAAGACATGACTTATCCGAATCAGATTGATCGGTGTTTAACGCCTACCTTAGCAGTATTTCATCTATATCGTGGCGTTATCCAAATCCCAGAATAGTGAGTTTCGACTACATTTTAAAATATTTTTTATTTCAACTGTTTAACATATATTTTGGTACATTTATGAATTCCTGTGTTTTTAAATACAATTTCGTCATTGATTTTATATTCATCATAATTAAATGTATGTAAAGTCTCAAAACCAAGCTTTTCGTAAATCTTTTGTGAATAAATTGAAGTACCTTCCCCTTTTAAACATACAGGACTTATTCCTAAACCTTCACAAAACAAAAGAGCTGCTTGCATTATTTTGATTGCTAGCCCACGTTGTCGATACTGCCTATGTGTTCCCAGTGCTAACAATTCTACAGCAGTATCGACACTAAAGCGTTGGAATACATTCATCTCTTCGTTCTTATGGGATAAAAATTTCATTATTGTCAAAATTTCTTCATTCTTGACATGATCCAGATTTACTGGTTCCCCCTTCTTTCCAATTATCATACCTCTACAAGCAATTATCTCCCCTGTTTTGTCGGATATCAATAGAAGAGACAAGCTCGTGGTTCTAAAAAGTTCTGTGAAAAATATTTTCATCTCCTCGTCAAAAATAAATCCAATAGATTTATCAAGAATTTCATCAGGGGTCATGTGATCTGCAAGAAACGTCATGAATTTCTCATTATTCTCCTCAGAAACGAGTTCCAGATGAGCACCATCAAATTGTATTGTCTTGTTTACCTCTTCCAATTTCTACAAATAAAAACGTTGAAAAAGATCAAGTTTTTAGATTGTAAAAAGGAGATTGCAGGGAGGTGCGGGCCACAATTGTTCTCTGTAAAACCTGCAGTGTGTTATTGGGTGTTTTTGACTAGCCGAAAGTAGTAGATAACGTTAGCGAGGGCCCAATTGGGAGCAATTGGTCCAATTTGTTTAAGATAGACTTAATGACGTTGCTAGTGTGGTGCAGAAACATTTCGTCTGCTTTGGTATAGTCTTTACCCAAAACCGAGTATTTTTTATCAAGCACAAATGGTCCAAAACCACAATTGTCATTTATGGCCACTTAATAAGTTCAAATGTGTCTTAGGAAATATAAACTAACTAACCACCTGTATATATCAAGTAATCATTCATAATGGGGAGATACTTATCAAACAACCATCATATATTTTGTTATCTACACACAAACAAATGATAACAATATGTATAGCTTGAGGATCAATCAGTTCGCGGGCCCGTCGTGATCGTGTGGTAGTTGGATGTACAACTACATGTGTAATCAGTGTCTATAACCACTGATGTTGTGAGTTTGAATCCCGCTCATGTCGAAGTGTACTCGATACCACATCATGTGATAAAGTTTGTCAGTGACTTGCAGCAGGTAGGTGGTTTTCTCCGTGTACTCCGTTTCCTTCATCAATAAAACTGTCCGCGACGATATTACTGAAATATTGTTGTAAGTGGCGTTAAACACTATAAGACGAAGAGCTTGATGATACCAGAGGGTAATCAGAATTCGTAAGTCGAAGGACAGACAACACAATGACCAAAAGAAAAAGGACAAAAGGACAAACAACGATCTACAAAACATACACATAAAACTAAGGATCGAGTAACACGAAACCTACTAAAAAGCCTAGCAATAGAAAAAATTTGACTCGAAAGATGCAAAACTTGATAAACTGACCCTGCAGTTTTCAATGAAACGTTTTTGGTCAAATTTCAAGAAAAACATTCCATGTCCAATAAATAAATATTCAGATTATTGTTTCGTGTGAAAAGAAAATTCTGGTTTCTGGGTTAATTGTGCGCCCCCTAAAAGTTAAATGGGCGGTCCCTTAATAAGAAAGGGAATATTAAAGTTAATATCTCGGGACCATTTGTAACGAATAAAATATCATACCTCCTCCAATTCTTTTCTGGGTTTTAGCTTGTATTCCGACATCTTGATCCTTCGGACTGTTGGACTAATAAGACGATCTTTTCCTTGAACTTCAGATGAGTTTGGGTTCTCGGATTGGGCTCCAATTGTGTCACGTGCCAAATATAAGCAACGAAACTAGCGTATTTTAAAATATCTTCAATATATTTATCATGACTTCAAAATTAAAAAGAAGTTTGTATATATGTTTTTCTTTTATCAGAGTATAATTTAAAAATTAAATTTCGGTTATCTTTATTTAGCCTCCACACCAAGTAAATATTCTAAATATTGATAAAAGTTGTGTATCTCCTAGGTCACCTTTATTTGTATAACATGTTGAGCGACGATAAGAAACGATATAAGTGCGGTCGTGGTCGAGTTTACCATCAAAAACTATTAAAACGACGCTGGTTTCTGCTCCTTTTAGACAATTTTATAGTTATTTTGGGTTTTTTGACTTGACATTGCAGGATGAATGAGATATACGTGCATTGCCGGAAAATAAAAAATGTATTTCCACTCGCTGCAAAACAGGACATAAAAGCTCGCCAAAGACTTACAAATAAATTGTATCTTTTCATACAACGTACGTATATTGTCTATATATGTTTTGTCACAAATCATTATCGATTAGTATGGCAATAAAATAAGATTTGGCTTGATTTGGAAACACAAGGTCAGGAGTACGGAACCGTACCTCGTATGATATTCTTTTTTCTTTCTTTTTTTCTTTTTTTTTCACAAAAAAAAAGCATAAGAGCTACCGTTCCGCAGCTACGTGATTCCTTTGCACCTGTGGGTGAAAAAGGCGATACAATCCCCCTAGCTGTGATTTCATCATGATCAGTGCCAGGTCAACGATATCGCGGCACTGAATACCAAGGTCGACTACAAATCCTGAGGTCATTTGCTTTGTTGTTTGTTTCTTTGTTTTTTCTCTCGTTATTTAAAAGTACCTTGTCTTTATAACTGCCACAACAAATGTTTTCATCGAATATTGAAATTTTATATTTATTTATTTATTTATTTATTTATTTATTTATTTATTTATTTATTTATTTATTTATGTAAAATAAGTGAAAGGGAAAAACAAAACAAAAACAAAACAAACAGACAAAGCATAACTACATGTACATGTACATTGATACTACTGAAATTCAGATTAGAACTTTGACCGATGTGGACCTATTTTCGCAATTCCAATGTCCGTTTTATAAAGTCGCAAACCGTTGGCAAGAGCTCAAATTGAGGATGTAGAATATGCTTAATTTGTATTTTAGGATGATCTGTTTTAAAACTAGAGATTACTTTATGAAAGGCCTCGATTAAATTATCTCTTAATATTTTGTTCGAATTACAGTGTAGAAAGAAATGATGCTCATTGTCAATTACTTTACAGTTATCACATAACCTTTGTTCCTTCGGAATATTTCTGTATCTACCTATTTCTATTTTTATACTATGATCGCTTATGCGAAATTTTGTGAGAAGTTGTCTATTTTTAAAGCTGGTTTCTTTTAGCAAATATTCTTCCAATTTTATTTGAGTCTTCAAATGACTATACAAAAACAGTTTAGAATCATTGTTCATATTTGATAACTTTTGTAATGTTCTGCTAGTATATTTTTTTATACAGTTTTATATGCATAAATTTACATATCATTTGTTTTTATAGTATATACTGTACAATCTAACCTCGTGTTGATGTTGAAGGGTTCCGATGATTCTACATCGAAATCTTCAAATTATCTTGAATTAATTAAGTAATGGAGAATCTACAAGTTGGAGTGTATTCTCTTACTTAATACATTTCCATCAGCAACAAGTGTTTTCATTTTATATTTTTACCTTTTTAATGTTCAGAAAGCTAAATAAGCCACAATTAACAAACATTAAACAACA